>JAVCKT010096678.1:0-12715 GCA_032273925.1 Rhynchotus rufescens | reverse complement strand
GGAAGGAAGGAAGGAAGGAAGGAAGGAAGGAAGGAAGGAAGGAAGGAAGGAAGGAAGGAAGGAAGGAAGGAAGGACAAACTTGGGAACAAAAATGCTATAGTTCTAGGCAGAAAGAAAAAAAAGTGTTTTAACATGTTTAAACAACTGTAGAACTTCTTAGCTGCACCTAATACTGAAAAGATGCAGCTACCAATACAGAATAAACCACCCTTGCTTGTGCAAACATGGCCAAATGTTGTGTGAATATACAGCACAATGTGAAGTGAAGTGTATTTAAAGCCTTCCTAGTAACAGCTCCAGGCATTCTCGTGCTCCAAAAGACTTCCCAATCCAACGGGTAAACTGGGAGCGCTAACGGCCCCTCATCCCAGCAGCCCTGATAGGCTTGCAACAAGGAACTGGAGGATTTCCTCTCCTGGGCACGATCTGCCAAGCGCTACTTGGAAGACGGGGGGATACAACTAGGTCTGTGCTTTGGAAGCAGCAGCATCTCGCAGGGAATGAGAGGCTGAGGAAGCAGAAACGCGCTTCCTCGGAGCCCCTGTGGGTCCGGCCGTCCATGTGCCGGTACACACAGCTCCTCTTTCCCAGAAAGTCTTTGCGAAGACTCGAGTTTAAACCGAGTGCAGCTGCAGAAGGGCTGAGGCTCCCCGCGGAAGGGAAAAAGGCAATGGACGAACTCGCCGCCTTCTTAGTTATTTTGCTTCTGCCTTTCTTCACCTCCGCGGGCCTGAACAATGAAGAACTTGTCCAGCTCGGAGGGGAACGGCTCTGCGGGCTGGATCCGGGCTAGCACACATCTGACCTTGCCAAATTCTGCCTGCATCTGGCCGGGGCAGAGGGGAGAGCCAAGAACTTGTGCTCCAAGGGAGGCAGCGGGCAGAGGGTTAGGGCACGAGCGCCAGCCTACACGCGGAAATGGGCTGTGCTGCCCGCCTTGCGAACGGGGCTAAGCGCAAAGCTTGATGCCTCATTTACCTGCATAAAGGCTGGAGGCAAAACTTCTGCCCATCGCGTCCGCTGAGAGTGAAATTAGCTGTACTTTGTGTAAGAACTCAAAGAAAAAGGAATCCTTCCTCTCCAGACCTCGAGATCTGAAACCACTATTCCCTCGTACACTGCCCGTTCTCTTCTAAAAAGGATCGGGAACAAGAGCAGGGCTGTGTTCACCACAGCACTAAACCCCTGTATTGATCAAACTTACATCCTGTCATCAACACGTGATGCACAATTCTGCAATTTTGCTTTCTTTCTGTTTTACTTTTTCACTGGGAAAAGGGCAGGAATGACCTCTGTTAAAGCAAATAACTATTAAAAAAAAAAAGTAAATTAATATGTTGCTGCTTGGGTCAGCACATGAATGAGGAGCTTGCTTTTGAAGCAAGGCTTCCCAAGACACCCAAGACACCACACACGTTGTTTGCTGTCGCATGGAGCACTCCTGGTGCACAAACAAGGTGTTTCCTTCAGACGGCCCGAAGGCAGGTGATACCTAGCAAGACACAACCATGGGGCCGTGGTACCCATTGTGAGGGTAACAGAGCAATGTGAGGGTAACAGAGCAGTGGAACAGGCTGCCCAGGGAGGTTGTGGAGTCTCCTTCTCTGGAGGCCTTCAAAACCCACCTGGATGCCGCCCTGTGCTATATGCTCTGGGTGTCCCTGCTGGCGCAGGAAGGTTGGACTAGATGATCTCTTGAGGTCCCTTCCAACCTTAAATATTCTGGGATTCTGTGATTCTGTGCCCCATCACCACTGGGCACTTGGCCCACGGGTACAGACAAGGGTTGGCCGTGGTGGGCACAGCGCGGACCTCTCAGCATGTGTTTTTCTCAAGGGCCACATGTCAAGGCAACCACGGCCCTGCTTGACTCAGAAGGCCCGAGCCTCTTGCAAAGGCTCTTGCTTAAATAATTCACAGCTCCGGCGGCTCTTGTTTAGCCTGGTTTCAGTGTGTATTTAAACAGGAGGAGCGCGGCCCAGGGGAGTGGTGCTGTCACCTCACAGCGTGACACCGGCCCATCACGTGAGGAGCCCAGCTCCGCTTCCACGTGTGTTTTCATTTCAGTTTTGCTCTCGTCGGGAATGTGTGGAAACAACAACGCGAGGAGCAAACGAAGGCAAGTTGCACTTGCTGAGAGGAGCGCGGCCTGCATTCCCCTTCCCTGCTTGCTGGGGAATGCTCTAAGATGTAAAGGACTAGCAGTTTGGTGACCTCCAAAGTCACACGTCAAGCTTTACAGACAGCACTTCTGTCCATTTCTATTGATGTGACAGCACAGAGCAAGCTCTTGTATATACTGGTTGAACCAGAAGTGCTGTTAGCTTCAGTTAACACATGATCTGGATTACAGCACTGAGCTCCACCAAAGGTCCCGCAAAATGCCGCGGAGGACAAGTATATGAGTGGGTGCAGGTTTGGAGAATGCTAAAAGCAAAATTACAAATGCTATAATGTAGCTATAAGCAAAAGTTCATAAGTAAGTCTGTGGAAAGCCTTAAAGGGAAAGGACGTGCTGCTTTTTCAAGTTGAGATTCTGAGCTCAAGAGTTCCTTAGATTCACGGTTCACAGGCTTCTTCAAAGATGCCAGCTTAATTGCACTGCTGCTTTGCTATCTTTAGCCTGGATAGCACGAGACAGACCTCTAATTCGGAATAAAAAAATAGAAGAAAAGAAACACTGCAGAAGTGAAGCCTTCATTACCATAAGCTCACATCTTGGAAAAGTGGATGTGAGGGTCAAGGGCCTCTCCAAAGCTGCACTCCTTCTAACACATGTAAATGAAGCAAGAAACAAAACACGACCAAGGGGCGACGCTGCTGGGGACTGCAGCAAGCAGAGGGCTGCAACAACTGCAGGACGCCCGGCCGCTGCAGGAAGGACGTGGCCATCCCCACGCACCGACACTCCATGCATTTATCCACTCAGGCATTCGGGATGTGCAGCTGCTTGGGAGGCCCAAAACGTCACCTTCGCAACTGGAAATGACAGGTCTACTTCTGTTCCCATTTGTGCCTGTGCAATCCTGCAATTCAGCACCCTCGTCTACTTGCCCTTTGCAAACACCCAGGGGCTGGCTGCCGAGATCTCCTTCGCTCCAGCCCTGTCCCTTCCCTTCCTCCTCATCCCCCTTCCCAAAGGGGTAAATTCTAACTCCCACCCCTGTGAGGTCCTGCTGCAGGGCAGTTTGTGCGGTTGGAGCTGAATTCCTAAGGGATGCAGAGGAACAGCAACATTTTGTGCAGCCCTGAGGATGGCATCAACCCATCACTTGCAAGGCTACCTCCTTGAAGCACGCGTGCTCAGAAACTCACTGGGAGAAAATACACATTTCCATCACGTACTCAACCTTTACACAAAGCACAATGAGAGCAGCAAAAACTGCTGCTGCACTAGCTTTCAAAATACCTACTTAACAGTGCAGACACATTTTTGCAAGGCTTCTATTTTTTACTTTCAAATACTCAAAATTCAGTTCCCTGCTACACCCATATCTTTGATTTGAAAGCCTTGAATCAACAAGGAAACTATCAAGTAAACAAGAAACCAATATTTATAATAAACTCTTTAAAACAAACAGAAGCAAAAAATGACCATGTATGTTCCTTAAAACACATGTATATAGATATTTCTATGCTATTTGTGAGGCTGCTCAGGGGGTCTGCATTACCTAGAGTGGTTTCTAAAATATAACAGCATTTAATCTTGAGGCAAGTCATGCACTTGGAAAAATATGGATTTTGCAGATCTCAAAGAAAGGTCACTATGGAGGTACTTAACAGTAGCACTTTGTGCTTTTATAAATAATTGTATCTTTTAAAGATGTCAAGTCCTAGCTGTGGTTTCTCCTCTATTAAGATATAGTTAAAAGACAGCATTCCATGAAATGCTAAGTGATCCCACTTAAAATACCAAGGCCAATTTTCCTTTAATTAAGAAAACAGACGTAGAAAATTAAGGATAGGCCTAAGATATATAAAGAATCAAAGACAAAAGGTTACGTGAAGTACCACTTAGAAAAGGCAATTACACCTTTGTATTTTGAAGAACATTCTTGCAGGGCTATTAATAGCAGGCTGCGATTTCTACGCCTTTTTACATAAGGCAGCACCTGCTCGAGACGTACCTACCCAGGCAATTACACTGCACTTTGCACTGCGCCATCTGAAAGCTGTTTTTTTCCCCCCCTGCTTCAGATTATCTGAAAAACTGTGCTTAATTAAGGAAGTGCATCATTCACTTGGAGAAAGGCAGGGAACTGTGATATTTGCTTGTAACTGCCCAGCTTGGTACAAGCCAGTGGCTCTTCCTCCCTTTGAGGAGGAAGAGGGGAGAAAGCGGCGGTGCCTAAAGAAGAGAAGAGGATGGAGAAAGGCCATTTCCCAGACTCTCCTTGTGCTTTGCCAATTGACAAACTGGCAAAATTTTGGCCTTTTGGCAAAACTGGCAAAATTGGCAAACTGGCAGAAAGAACCAAACACCAAGGGAAAGCACAGTTGTGTTCACTATTAATATCAAATAATACAGAAATGAAACGATACATCTAACAAAACGAGCTTACTATGCGCCAAGTTTTAACTACAGACAAAATAAGCAAGGTAATGCCCTTAACCACTACTATACAAGAAAGAGAACAGCGATTAATGAACATCCCCAGTTGCCTCAATACGTCACCATGATCCCGATCCGCAGTCGCTGGGGAGCCCCTGTTGCAGTGAGGATTTGGAGCCTTCCCGGCAATTGGGAGGTCTTATGTGGTGTGTCCACCCGTAAGTGAGCTGTAAGAGGGTCCCGCTTTTATAAAACCAAATCAGCAAAACTTGCATTTCGTTTGTGAGGGGTAACATCCGGAGTGTCCTACTTCCCTTATCATCCAGGACTGGGACCTGGCCAGAGGCCTGCCTTTGGATGGGAAAGTTCCCTTCAGGGTCAAAAACGCTTGCCCGAGAGCCTACAAAAGTAAGTTTTATGAGCCTAGGTGCAGGTTAGCAGTAGCAATTTACAGGTGTGTTCTGTGGACTTCTGCAAAAGCAGAGCCCCATTCAGCCGTAAGTCAACCCCGACTTGGGCCTGTGGTTCAGGCCCTGGCAGCTCACCTTGCAGCAGGAGGAAAAGGCAAGGCAGGTCCTAGTCCCAGGCTGTGGCAAGCTGGGCCACCTCGCACGGCCCCGAGCAGGCTGCAAGCATGGCACGAGCTCAGTGCTGGGGACGTCACGGGCAGCAGGAGCAGGCGCGTGGCCGAGCGGCAGAACCGACTAACAACATGGAAAAGGAAGCTGGAAAAAAAGTCTTAGCCCTGCGTACTCCATGATCTCAGCTCTGGCTGCAGGGTGTGCTGCAGAACAAAGTCAGTATAAAGTCTTCTTACGGGCTTCCGCCACAGAAAAGTTTGGAAAATCTTTTTCTTTCTATGCAAATGTATGTTTTCTTTGAACGACTTTATGATTTGATAGGTACAATTTCCCTGATGGCATATAGACTTAGAAACTTGGATCTTCCAAGAACTGCAGTTCTAAAGACCTGCATGAGCACCAAAAATGTAAGCAACTTTAGTGTGGACATTTGCTATCAGTAAAGGTCTCTGGCTTTTTATTTTTTATCCTACTATTATTATATAATAAAATCCCTGGTATCATAAAAGTTTGTTTTCAAGCATAACTTTATACACCGACTCTGATTCAACTAAGTAATTTTATATATATGTAAACGCATAATTTGGGCTTCGCAAGATCCTGAGTCAGAAAGGATGTATCTTCTTTTGCCATCCAAAACAAGCCAAGGGAAACACATTTATGTTGTGGTGAATGAATCATATTTTTTTCCACAAATCTCAGTACCACAAAATTGCTAGGCTGATCTGTAACCGTATGGAAGATTGCTAAGAACATGTGCTTGTCCTTTACGTTCATATATAGGGTGAAAAGGTTTGGGGTTTTGTTGTTATTGTCTTCTGTTTAAAGAAACTTTTTGCAGAAATGTACCTCGCTTCTGTTCAACTTCTGCTTTGCTTCTCAATTCACACAAAGAGAAAATCCTCCTCGGGCAAAAACTGAGATGTGACTGCTCAAAGCAACGTCAGCTCCGGAGCACACCATCAGAACAGCAAATACATTTACCATTCATGAGAGGAAAGCAGTTGCTACAAATATAACACGGTAGCCACTGTAAATGAACCTCACAGTTCCCTAAATACATACTCTTCTAAATCTGCATATTGCAGCCTGAAAAGCAAATCCTAACACACGTGCCAGAGTAACTCCGAAGTCTTCCTTCCACTAGCACATCATGTTTTCTCGAATCAGCAGTGAAATTTTCTTCTTTTAAATGATTTGCTGAATTCTTTAACCTACTACTGTGAGAAATAAAACTTCTGCTAAGCCCCTCTGAGGAAATCAAAGGTCATTCCTCCAATTTCTCACTGAGTTATTCGTAAACTGCAGGTAGGCAGACACACACTTGCCATGTGCCAAATATATGTAATTTGCATTTTTCTAGGAATAACACTCTTAGGCCAAACTGATCTCTTTTTCTTTTTCCCTTTCTTTCCTTTTAGTTGCATGGCTAAAGCTGCCAGCTCTCTGTACCTGATGGCACTTGCTGCAGTGTTTCACCTGGCGCCCTGTGGCAGTCACACAGTAACTGGAACTGGTGGCAATTCCATGTGTACAGCAGTGCTTTTGAGAAAGGACCAACTCTGTCCCTGCAAGTACCAGCATATGTCCAGGAGTGAGTCCTGTGGCTACTGCACTGCTGAATGAGCCGATTTCTCATGGGATGGGCTAGTGTTTGGAAAAGTCTCCATGTAGAAAAAAAGCTGTAATACCAAAAACTACCCTTCTATATTTTCAGGTTAAATTCTGAAAACAAGTATTTGTGTACATGAAGTGTAAATTTTGCCTGTGAGTCTATTAACTGCTGAAATAAAGAGAAAAACAAATCTAGATTTGCTGCTGCCTTTCCCTCACATCAAACTTCCCACTGGATAGAGCATCAAGACAGCCACCTTCTACTGATTTCTTTGAAGCAAGATTGCCATAGAAGTACTGGAGATTATTTTCTCTTTTAGAGAGAATACTTGGGAATCCTGTTCATGTTTTGTCTGTTTTGAACTGTTCTAAGCTAAAGCTATATCCCCAATTGCCAATTAAAGCATGCTTCCTACCCAACTGCCGTCGTTAAACAACAGTCTAATATATCAGATCTACCACCAAACTATGTTTTTCCAATGGTCTGGAGGGCTGGCTGCTCACATGGGTGCCAACAGTCTTCACCGTCCCAAGACACTTGCAGAAATACCATCAGCAGAAAAGCTGCACAGCTCAATGCAAGAAGGGCCCGTCCGACTGCCCGTCCAGGAGCTCTGCTTGTAGGACGAGAGGGAGAAGAAAGATCTGCTACAAGGAATGGAAGTAGCAGGCAGCAAGTCTGCTGAACCATCTTATTCCTGTGCTCTCCTGATACCTAATGGGTACATTGCCTGCCACCCAGGCACTTGCACATATAGAACTGAAGAGTTTCCACAGTTGGTGTTGGAAACGTAAAGTTTTTAATCAACAGGGATCCAGCAGAAATACAACTCTACACTTGTTCCTGAGTGAGGTTTTCTCACAGAGGCCACTAAATACCCAGGGAGGCAAAGTCGTCTTCTCAACAAACAAAGCCCTGACACTCGCCAGAGCAAACTTCTGGAGGGTTTCCTTCTTCCTGAGCTGTAGTTATTAAGGAAATCAGGCTGACAGGACTGTGCTGTCCGTGTCTGAGCCAGCATCTCAGCACTCTACGCCATGAACCTCTGGATCACCAATCAAGTTCGACTGACATCCTAAAACTGGTTACCTCCCTATCACTTTAATGCAACAACAGCGCTTTAATGCTCAAATTCATGTCCTGAACAAGACAAAAAAAAGGCATAAGGCAGAGATCAACAGCAGTGGATGTCAGTCAGTGTGGACACAGTGCTGCCACGTTCAGCAGGCGCATGGGGCAGGAGGCAGACCCGGCCTCAGGACGTCGAGTCTTGCCTTGTCTTTCTTCTGCCTACAACCTCCAGGCAAAGATTCCCAAAGCCCAAAGCATCCCACGCCAAAGCAGACGTGAGGTAACCAAGGCACATCCTGGCTTTGCAGGGAGGGAGGCAAGAGGCCCGTGCTCTCCCAAGGCCACCGTGAGCCATGGTGGCACTGCTCTGCTCCTCGAGGAAGCCACGCAGGGTGGTGAGGGCACATGCTCCAAGGAGCAGGGTGCAGTGTCCTTCTCAGGGCTCCTCGAGGCGAGCTGGACACGCAGGAACAGCCAGGGCTCTCCAGCGGCAGCCCTCTGGGAACAGCGGGCTGCATGGCCCGTGAGCACCTTGTATTACTGAAACCCGGCTATATCCTTCCCAAAGGGATGCGCTGGGACACAGGGGTGTCCAAGCCCAGCTAGCAGAGTCTTAATCCTATGATCACACCAAGCTGTCCAAGCCTTAATATTTGAAAATCCCTTCTCTGGGGTGGCACAGAGAGGCCATTTAGCTTTCCAAAACGGTGACAGGAGTCACCAAAGCCTCCTCTTTGGAAGCAGCAGTGGTCAGCGGTAGGCAGGGTCACACACCTATGGAAAGTCTTGGTTCAGCACGTGCGCTTTCCATTCACTTCCCAGACCATTAAATTGCTGTTTTCACGCTACTCTAGCGCACATAATTCCAAGACTCTGGCTGCCTGAAGAGCTTTAGGTCCAGTGAATAACAGGCCCTCAATCACACACAAAAGGTCTCACGTGTTTCCAGCAGCTCACAAGTAACTCCTGATGCTGGGATGACCCTCAAGGGCGGGCAGCATCCTTTTTTTGGTGGGATGCCTCTTCTCTGCATCTCTGGAAGACGAATCCTTAGGCCAAAATGTAGTTCTGCTTGTGCACAACAAACAGTGCCAGCTGTTTCGAGCATCCAAATGCTTTCACGGGGTCAGTAACAGTTTTGAGGCACCAAAACTCTGTAGCAGTGAATGGAAATCCGAATGAGGAGGCACTGCCCCTCATCGCCCTTACCAAAACCAAATGGGATGGGAGGCAAATAACACCATGAATTACTAATGGATTAAGACAAAATGAATCCTTACAAGTGTTAGTAAACAGAAAATAGTTTTAAAATCACTTTGGAAATGGATTTGATCAGTAAATTTTTCATATAAATATACTGGAATGATAACTGAAAAGGTCTTTTAAATGGGATCATTCCCCCTCTGCTGCCAGCAATTACTCAGCATTTACTCCTTTCTGCCACCCTCCCCAAATCAGCTGCTCCGAGCAGGAATTTTCCTTCCCATCTGCCCTTAAGCCTGACAGTGACAGGAGCAAACTCAACTGGAAGTGATGTCTACGCCCCAAATTCAGCAGTGCTTTTATCAGTCCATTTACTTCTTTTAACAAATGCCAAAAAAACCCCATGTGCTTGCTTTGGGCAGCCTGAGCCACTGGAAAAGATTTTATGCAGAAGAGGAAACTCCATACATGGGAGCAGCAGTAATTTTTGCAGAAGACTATGTCAGAAAATAATTTTATATATATATATACACACACACACATGTATATAAGCAAGTATATGGGATCACTACCTTCCTAACTCTTCTTTAATGATTTTAAACTTGTTCAGCTATAACTTTATGCCATGGAGGTCCTTGTTATTTAGATGGATCTGTCTAAATGTGGTACAATTTGACATGAAGAAAAGCAGAGCAGAATCCGTCCACAGTTTCCAAGAGTTTAGCGACCTTAGTCACCCTATCATCATACAAGCAAAGTGAACATCTTCAGTTGGAGGCTAGGTGCCTTTAGAATAAAAACCCCAGCTTCTGAACAAGCTTTTTTTTTTTTTTCATATAGGTATAATTACATTCCAGCCTCCAAACAGCTAGAAGCTCCATGCCCTGTTTTGTACGCTTTATTTCTCATGAATACGCATACAGCACAAACCCAAACCACATTAATGATAACCTTGTTAAATATAAACTAGCACGCAATTATACGAACTGCTAACACAAACAGAAAAGGCAGGAAACTCTGATTATACGTTCACAATAGGTTCCGAAAAACTAAATAAAAAAAGGAGTGTAACGCAGCCTGTCCTGCACGATACTGTAATAGCAAATGGTTTCGTGTTACAACATAACTTACGTGTCTCAGCACAGAGGACCTGCCTTGCAAAGGACACATCAAACTCCATTTCCAACCTGCTGCAAGGAGAGTGGAAGGGCGGGAGGAGCAACAGCAGGCGGACCATTTTTTAGAATTAAAAGGAGAATCTGTGATTTCCCTCCCTGCCTCTCTGCAGCCCCGGGCAGGTGGGCAGTGCCAGGCAAGGGTGCAGGGCGTTTGGCTCCCTGCTCTGCATTAGGAGAGCAGCAGAAGGGCGGCCTGGGTTCGCGCCAGCCCTGTGCCCGCCTGTGACTTATCCTGGTGCAGGAAAGAGCCAGCCTGGCAAGCGGGGGCTGCTTGGTGCCTTTTCATTGATGAGATGAGGTGCACGCGCCGGATCACCACCTCTGTGCTGCAGCTGCCTCCCTTTTCCTTCCTGTGCCATCAGTTCTTGTCCTTTTGGGATGTTCAAATATAAATTTTTTTTTTTTTTTGCTATGCAAAAAAAGAAGCAAATCTATTGAGAAGGAGCCAAGTTCTTGCCGGGACTGCACATCTGCAGTGTCACGGCAGCCAGCAAAGCCATGGGCATTCCTGAGATCTCTGCTTCGCAGGCACAAACCAGGAGCCGGGCACTACCACAGGGACTATCTCGTTCAGCACCCCAGGAAGGTCCAGCCGGATGATCTGCCTTTGCCATTGGCTTCTGCCGTCAATCCTGTCTGTTTGCACAGCAGCGAGAACCCGCGCAACGCTGGCCGTGTGGGCTGCAAGCAAGGGTGGTAATCATCTGGCTCTCTTTAGCTTTGCAAAAACTCTTGCTTTATTTAACATAAATAAATAAAAAGCTAATAGAGATGCAAACAGGGGCAATGGCAGGGAGAGGGCAGCCCCACTTAAAAAGCAATACAGGTGAAAACTCAGCATCCCCTCCAGAATGGACCTAAGAGGATGATATGGTAGCACAGGACCAAAGTTAGGAGAAACATGAAGGATCCTCGGGAATCCCCAAGCAAAACACAGGGCTCCTAAACTCACGGATAAACATGCACAGGCGTCAGGAAAGAGGCCCCGGCGCACTGAGCACGAGGCGGGTACCATGAGCAGAGCCGTTTCGCTCGCCGTCCACAGCGCAGCTGGAGACAGGGCTCCACAAAAAGTTTTGGGAGCCACAGGAGAAGGTTTTGGTTTTGGGAAAGAAGGTTTTGGGACCTTATCTCAAAGACTGAAGGTTTTGGAAAGCAGAAAGGTTTTGGGACCAGGAGAAGGTGAGTGGCAAAGCACGAGCAGGCGTTTGGAGAGGCCAGGTGGGCTCCCTTACACACCACCAAGGGGCTCGCAGAGCACCAGCCAGGTGCAAGGGAACGGCAGGGCGTGCAGCTAAGGCGGCTTTCGCTTGGAGCAATTCCAGCCTCTCCTCGACGGTTGGTTTGGGGAGAAGTTTTTCCTACAGCAATCCATGCTCAATTACCCTTATAAACCCTTGCAAAAACATGTGACTCGGAGCCTACCTATTCGTGCAAGGGAGCAGCGAGAAGGCAGCGTGGCCAATGGGAATGTGGGAGTGGAGAGCTAGGCACACTTGGAAAGCCCAGGCGTTTTCCAAGAGTCCCCCCAGCCTCTCCTCCTCCCCACTCGCCCCTCAGCCTCTGGATAACGTTGGGAAAGTGCAGCAAGGCTGCGCTGCATGCCCGGGGCAAGGAATGCACCTGCAGTGCGTGCGCTTTTTGTTTGTATGGGACTGCACATTCCCGGCCCTGGGAGCAAGTGGGCTCGGTGTGCACGGGACTGCACATTCCCGGCCCCGGGAGCAGGCGGGCTCGGTGTGCACGGGACTGCACATTCCCGGCCCTGGGAGCAGGCGGGCTCGGTGTGCACGGGACTGCACATTCCCGGCCCTGGGAGCAGGTGGGCTCGGTGTGCACGGGACTGCACATTCCCGGCCCCGGGAGCAGGTGGGCTCGGTGTGCACGAGACTGCACATTCCCGGCCCCGGGAGCAGGCGGGCTCCGGGACGAGGCTGCGGGAAGGGAAGGGGCCGCGCGGCGGCAGGGCGCGAGCGGCACCGCGCCCGCCTCCCGCGGCGCTTCACGCCGGGAGAGCGGGACCCTCGGGGGAACGGGGCGCCCCGCGGGGGATGGGGGCGCCCCGCGGGGAACGGGAGGGGGACACGCGGGGAACGGGAGGGCGCCCGGCGGCGCGGCGCGCGCTCGCAGCGCGCCCGGGAGCGGCGGGCGGCGCTTACCGCGATCGCTGCAGCTCGAAGGCGGCCCCGGGCAGGGCGCTGTCGCCGGCGCCCTGCGGGCTGGCGCGGCCGAAGGGCGCGGGCAGCACCCCGGCCGTGAAGGAGTTGAGGCGGCCGCGGCTGCCGCCCGCCGCGGCGCCCAGGAAGGCGGCGGGCGGCACCTGCACGGCGGCGAAGGCGTCTTCCTCCTCCTCCTCCTCCTCCTCGTCGTCCTGCTCGTCGCGCGGCTCCTCGTCGGGCGCCGCCGGGGGGCTGCCGAGCCGCGGCGGGGCCTGCCGGGGCCTGGCGGCCTCGGCGCCCGGCGGCGGCGGCCGCCCGTCCAGCGAGATGCTGGTGAGGAAGGAGAGCGCGGCCT
>JAVCKT010096677.1:0-12717 GCA_032273925.1 Rhynchotus rufescens | reverse complement strand
ACCAGCTAAATTACTGACCTGAGAGTACATGTAGTTTTATAAATGAGATCATGAATTTAAGTCTTCATATAGCAAACGAAAACGCTGCAAAGAACTGGTGGCCTCTCCCTGTCTTTTTGGGATGAAACCTTGGCCTCCATCACAGGAGATTTGATGCATTTGTTTCAATGAGACCAGGATTTCACCCACAGACTCTGGCAAAACTTAGGCAAGCTTAACTGGGCACGACCAACTTCCACCTCAGCCTCAAGAGTGTTGCAGTTGAAGAACACCCATGTTCCTACAAATTCAAAAAGTAAAACTCAAAGACAAACTCCAGGATATGAAAACGCAACCTCAGCTCAACCTGAATAGGCCAGGCAGGAGTTTGTCACAGAAATCCAGGTCGAGAATCCTCAGTGTCAGCCCACCGTCCATCCCGTAGCAAGTCAGGTGCTCAGGCAGCCTCTGGTGTTTTTCAAACCTCATCTCTGCCCCTCAAATTCTGGATTTGTTACTGAATACAGAGCAAGACTCTGGAGTCAGAGCTCACTGGTGCTTCCTCCCTCATACTCTCTCCACAGAGAAGAGCAATGTCCATAAAAACACACCCTGCTGCTACCGCAGGCCCAACGAGGGCACAGCCTCTTCGCACGCAAGTCAAAAAGCTAAAACTCCCACTTTTGCAAAGTTTACACAACCTGCCAGCTTTGCTGTGGAGACTAACGCTAGCGTGCTGGATGTTTCGTAGCACTGAGAAGCAGATGAAGGAAAGGCTTGGGATTAGGGCAGCAGCGGCTCCGCGGCGCTCACAGCGGCCTCGTCCGCCTTCCCTCGCGCAGTTCCAGGGCGGGCACGAGCAAAGCACGCAGCCTTTGAGCTGACAAAGGCAGAAAGGCAGGAAAAGATGGGACTTAGTTTTTAATGATGCACTTAGATGTGTGAAAGCCTCCTCCTTTAAAGTCTCTTTGATGGTTCCCCTCCATGAAATGAGGCTAAAATCAATTATTTTGCTATTCTAGCCATTTTTAAAGGATGGGCTTCTGGAGCATGGGCTGTATCTCCTAAAGTGAATAAACCACATGAGTTTCCAGAATGCCTAAACGATTTAGAAATCATTCTTCAATGGTGTTGAATGAAACTTAGGAGATTTGAAAATGAAATTTCGTGCTTTCGAACGATTTTAGAGGACTTGATCTGCTGAATTCTCATTCTTACCAAAGTACAGTTTTACCAATAATACTAAACCAGGAGCTGAACATACTGTGTTGCCTAAGGCAAATTTTGAACATGTTAAAATAGCCATTTGTTTAACAATAACTCCAGTGTTTCCTCCCCTTTCCTCACTTTAGCTACAGTACAGAATCTATTCTTACACGGTCTTAACTGTCCTCCTGCTTCCCCAAGCAGAATACTTAGCCTCAGAGAGTAAATTCTTCTTTTTTTTAAGTATATAAGAGTTGCTTTCATTTTCCTTTAGAATAGTCATTAAGCAGACACATGAACAAGAAGTTAGCTTTCTCCTTTTACCTGCAACATTTGCTTTTAAAATCATTGGAGGTTTTACAAACTAACACAAAAAAAAGAAAGGGGGAAGGAAAATTAACAGTCATAAGTATGAATTTCTCTGAATAAGTTTTGAATCTAAGTGGTGGCTGATGGGAAGCTCCCTCACCTCTGAGAAGGGAACTGCTTTTTTGAAGGGTTAAAGGGAAAAGCATCAGAGAGAAGGGAGAAAACAAGAAAAGGAGAGCAGAGTGTAAGGAATGAGCTGACAGAGCAGATAAAGCCAAAACCACACTAACCATTTCTGGCACAAAACTGTTCTAAAAGCCCCAAAACAAATTGCTTCCTTTTACTAACATTTCTGTTTCTTTTTTTTTTTCTTTTTTTTTTTTTTTTCCTTGGAAGTGACACAGATGAGATGTCTCCAAGTAGCCACGAGCATGAAGGTTAATGAGGCATCCCATTAGTATTTTATAATTGTAGCATGCCCTTGTGACCTTTGGATACATACTATAGCGGAACCCAAGTAATAATTCAGAAGAGTCTACAACAAAATCAAGATCCCGTAAAGGAAGCCCCAGCACACCTCGGAGAATAGCAGGCGGGAGCACCATAAAAATCAATGGCCAGGAGGGTGGTGGGTTTTTAGGGATATGCTCTACCTTGTGTTAGGCCTTATTGCTCAGTGCTGAGCAGGCAACTGCGGAATCCCTCCCCCTTCTGCTTTATCGTCGGGCAGGTGTGATTTGGTGCTAGCCAAACATGTGGTTGACAGCACTGCCAAGCAGAGACAGGCAAGCAGCACAACAGCCAGGGCTGGCTGCTGCCCAGCTTTATGAGCCATGGTCTCACTTGAAGTGCTTCCTTAAGAACACTTCCTTGAGAAATGCTTCCATCCTCATTCCTGGAGAGAAAGGAGGAGCCAAGTGCTCTTCAGGGTGGGGAAAACACTGTTGTGGTCAGCAACATGCCAGTGGCCACAGACAGTTTCTTTCCTTTTGAGAGAGGCTCCTTGAGCACATGGGCCTGGAGAGGATCTCCTGCTCCTGCAACCGTCCTCCAATGGGAAGATTTACCAACCAGCCGGCTTCCCGGGGCATCAAGAACTTTTGTCACGGGGTTGACTTGTTGATGGTCATAGTTATGCTGTGTAAATGGCACTTCGTTTTTTTTTTTCCTTCTTGCTTTTCCTTGCATTTAATCTATACCACTGCTGAAACAAGACAGTTTAACCAGACCATCCACTTCAGAGGCCTAATAGGTGATACAGATTCTGCTATACTTGAAAGATTAATCCAATCTACTATCTTTTCCCTTCTGCCTACAGGCTTACCTCTGTTTTCGCTCTGAAGGGTGTAAAATTGGCTTGCTGTCTCTGGCTGATAGAGCAGAACCAGTAAATAACAGTGAATCACTTCTATTTATTTGTATCACAGTACTGGCCAGAGATTATGACATCCATCGCAGGATGCCTCACAAATGTAGCGCAAGAAATAGCACCTATCCGTGGAGTTCATGAACAAATGTGTGATCAAGGAAGGAGGATTTTGGAGATAAGGGCTGAAGCATAGGGAACCTCAAGGGATGACTACAAATACAGCGCAGCGCTGAGCAGAGACACATGAGCTTGGAGCTTGCCCCTCTTCTCAGACAGGACTTAAACAGCCTGCGCTGAGCACTGTGTAAATAGCAAATACCCTGTTCTTGGTACCTCGCTGGCCTGGGAGACTTTCTGCAGCACTACAAGACATCTAGCAGACTTAGCTAAAGCAGCTTTCAAAAGGTCACTGAGATTTTTTTCTTTTTTTCAAAGCATATCTGGGACTTGAACTGACGTCTCAGGCCTTTCAGTTTTGCAATGGGCACCAGAGGCCTTATCGAGCTCACCCTCCCTTCCCTCACCTTAGGAGCTCACATTGAGCTCGCACTGTGAGAAAACACAAATTTATGTCCAGCACATGCCAGTCCCTGCCTCGGGGGAGGCACCTCCGGCGCGTGGCGCCGGGCCTAGAGGAAGAGGGAGCCACCAAGGGCGACCGAGTGGATGCAAACGAGGGCTCCTCATGTCACGCAAGGGACTCGCACAGGGCAATGCGAATATTAAGAGCTGATTCGAATGTGAAAATCATACCTTGATCTTGGGCTAAAAATAGACCTGCATGAATTAATATTTAAAGTTTACAGGGCTCTAGATAATAGGGTGACAGGTCCTACTATTAAATGCAGCTCCAGCTGGAGAAGAAAAAAATAGCAGGCCTCCTGGCTAGATATCAAGTGCTTGCCTGTACTTACACCTGTAACGTTTCATTTATTTTAACAATAAAATCTTTGATACGGAGAATACTGCTTATTACTGACGGATGCAAATTGAGCTTGCAAGCTGGTAGATCAAATTACTAGTCAGTATACAAACACAGTCTCCTGCAGCACCAAAACTTCAGGCATTTGCTTATATTTATACTGCCTAAACCAAAACAAACAAAACAATCTACCACTAAAATACATAAATAAATCCCAAAACCCACAAACATAATATATTCTGACATTAATCAGATAAAATTAAAATCAGATCTCACTGACTGATCCACTTCAATTCCACTCTCATGATCTAGGATTCCCAATGTCAGCTTCTCTGCTTGCTTTAAAAGTCTTCCAAATTTGACCCTTAGATAAATACAAAAACTGCCTCCTCCCCTCTCCATTCTGTTTCCTCATGTCATAGTCTTCTATTATTTTTCATTTTATCATTTCTTATCCGCTCTGAAACCAATTGCCAGCTACACAACTGAATAACCAGAGGGGAGGTCAAGGTTTGACCTCAAGAGGCTCTAAATAACAGCAATAATTATACTGATGTATAAAAAAAAAAATCAAGAAAATTATAATAATCATGTGCCATCACGTGGCAAAATATCTTCATCATTCCCAATTCCTTTTAAAATATTTTCTTGGAGTCACTATGAGATCTGGCTACTTCACAGTATATTAGATGTCCTTGGCACACTTCTGCAAGCACTGATAAAGAAAATTAGACTACGGCACAAAAGCCAAAGCCAGCTCCTGCTGCATGTTACAAAGTTCTTTACTTGAAATAAACTTGAGGAACTGCAGGAGCTGACTGGATTCAGAGTTATTTTGCCTTCTAAACATTTCATCAGATGGGGAGAGGAAGGGAACACACAAGAAGCAAAAAAGGGACCATCTCTGCAGTAAGACAAGATTAGAGCAGCCACAAAATAATTTGGGAAATCGGAAACCTTTTCAACAACAACAAAAATAACATACAATGCACTAAAGGTCATATTTTTAACCAAACAAGATTAGATCACCTCTAGGCTGCAGTACAGTCCCCTCATTTGGTCATAAGACTGGACATGCAATGCAAAAGCCTATCTAGTCCTCAGGGGTACCGGGCAGTACCTCGTTTTATTGAGAAGGGCAGAAGGTAACATCACATGCACAAAGACAGACCTTATTTTAGAGTTCGCACAAATCTATGTCTTCTCAAAAGAGAAGCAGTAGTACTAAAATAAAAATGGACTTTTCCTGTTTAAGCCACATTTCCCAGATTTTTTTACTAAAATGCTTAGGTAATACACATCCAGGAAATAACAGCTACTAGACATTTTAAAAAGCTCTTATTACTTGAGGTCTATGAGAAAGTTCTTTCTATTCATTCACTTTGAGACCAATATAATCAATTCCGCTCTATTCTACAACCTTCTAAGCGATTTAATTCAATATAGTTCATACAGCCTTCGAAAGAATTTGTCAACACAAACATTACCAGATATTAGCCAAAACTTTCCCCATGCATATCACAGAATAAACATAACAGGCTTATACAGTCTACAACCAATTCTACTTGCTAAACAGATTGGATCTGGGGTGCTTTCCATGTTAACCTCCTATTTTTTTTCTGGCTTCCAGAGAACATACATGCAGGTTTTTTTGTAAATACAACTTAATTAACACACAATAATTCTGTAAATTAAGCCATGCTACCTGAGCTGAATAAATGTTCTAGTTTTAATTAATAATTGTGCATTCTGTCTCTATCATCAGGAAAGTTCTGAAGTAAAATCTGTCATCCTATCATGTAATGAGAGAACAAAATTTTTTTTGCGTTTAACATCCTCTTGATCATAATATTTATACAATGGGGGGGTCAAGAAACTTGAGGATTTATATGGCACATATTGTAAAGAGCTACACATTAGTAAAGAGCTACACATTAGCTGCATCTGAGAACAATTTATCATCCTATATCTATTTGTTGTTACTATTTCATTCATTACAATATGACAACCTTCTCACATGTCCAGCTCAGGTTCCACCATCTTTCCGCTTTCTTCATATTTTACTCATTTATTTGAACTCCCTGCAATTACAGCCAATTTTGAAAAAGTTTTTCCTGATCTCACTAATATTTTCTTCATCACTAGTGATCTTTCCATCTGAAACTCTTAAAGTTTGTTTGCTTTTCTGTCAAGCAAAGAATCAGCTACTTCCAATTTCACACCTACGCTGTCAGAGATTATATTGTAACTCCATAAGGCTCTATATAAACACTTCCTCTGACAGAGCAAGTGTATCTAATACTTTACCCAAGTGGGGATGGCAAAGTAATAGCAAACAACTCGCAAGGGCTAGCATTGCATATCAGGGCATGACATTTTTTTTCCAGATAGGTTCGTACCAAAGGTGAGGCAATTTCAACGTGCCAAATAGAAATCTGGTCAGGAGAGATCTACAACTGAACTTGTGTTCTATTAAAGCTATGTAGCTACTGATCCTAACGATGCTGCCTCAGAAAAACAAACACCACTAACAAGACTGGAACTGTTCTGTCCTATTTTATGTTAAAATACTTTTCATTCATTCTGCCCCACTACAGATTCTGCACAGCAGAGGAGCACTGGCTTATGTCAATATTACAGTAAAAATAAGGACCGGGAAAGACACATTTCATCTGAATGTGGAATGTGTCAGTATAAAATGAATTTTATGGATCTATTTGTGTTTCTATGGAGAAGCTAAGTGCTTGCAGGTGTTATTTTAGCCAGGGAAATAGGACAGTAGGAAACAGGATGTCTGCTCTGCTCTTTTCCCCCTCACTTCCCCAAGAGATTTACCCCTTTGGCCAGCTTCTGGCCTGACAGCAAGGCAGGTTCCCTACAGTCCCCAGATCCTCACCAGCTTTGGGAAAACTCAACACCTGGGGAAGGGAGAAAGCCCCCAGATTAGGACTCAACTGATGGAAACTTGGCATCACGAGCCTGGTACTCCCTCTGCCAGCCGGCACTTACCAACCATACCACTGCAATAGTACAGGCTGGGGGCTGCTGTTGGAAGCAGCTCTGCTGACAAGGATGATGTGGTGGGCAGCAAGCTGCACATGGGGCACTAGCATGCCCAGGCAGCAAAGGTGGACAACAACAGTCTGGGCTGCTTTGGCAAGAGCACAGCCTGCAGGTCAAGAGGGATCATTGCCCTTTAGGACTTTTCAAGTTTCATCTAGATACTGAATTCAATTTGGAACTCTCTAGTAAAGACAGACACCTGTAATCTGGAGCAAGCTCAGTAGAGGGCCACCAGTATGGAGGAGGGACTGTTACTTGTTCTGCCTGCGGAGGGTTGTCCTTGCTGTGGGAAGGTCATGGAGATGACAGTACACAACACTTGGCGGTGGTGCAGGATGTGAAGACAAGAGCCACTGAGTTTAAATCAAAAGATGACATTTTCAGATTAGACTTAAGAGAAGAAGTTTTTCTTCTGAGGACAGTCAAGCAATGGAGCAGGTTCCCCAGAGAGGATGCATATCTACTTCTTCAGGAAAAGACCCAGGAGGATAAAGCCTGCAGCAACCTGATCTGACCACTTAGCTGACTCTGCCTGGACCACTTAGTTGACTCTGCCTGAAGGTTGGGTCCCCTGAGTCCCTTCTTGCCTGAATTATCCTGTGACCGGTTAATCAGAGGCTGAGAACATCTCATGACATCTCATACCAGTTTTGGAACACAAATCCAAAAAAAAAAAAAAAAAAAGATTAATTAGTTCATATGGCTTCCCAAAACAACCTTTTTCTTTAATTCCATGGACAAAATTGCCTTATTGGCTTTTACATACTAGGGCATTTTGATAGCACAGCTTGTAACTAAGAAAAGAGACTAACTCTCCAACCCTACATTTATACAAGGAGCAACAGGAAAACAGCAATAATCTGATATTTCATCTGCTGAACTTTACTCTTAAATATTTCACAGCAACTTGACTTTCAATGGTACACAATCTGAAATGATGAGCTCCCTGATGGTCCCTCATGGTATCAGTTTCACTGGGGAAAAACTAATTAAATGTGAGCTCCCTTTGATGTATGAAATAAATGTGCTATAATCTTTCACCCCAAAGGCTGCCCAAGGTGCTTAATTATACACAGCGCACGCGTGGCACTGCTGGAATCCACCAGCTTTTCTATGGACGAGCAGTAGCAAGCAAGTCCAACACAGTACAGAGACCTGAAGGAAGTGGTCCGTGAGGAACTCTGTGGATTCAATCCCCTTTCCTTTGCTATAAGGCATTTAGGCCCAGATTATTTCCCAAAATATGCAAGAAGGCCAAATTGAAGAACGTGGTCACTACAAGTAGTTGTACTCAGTGGAGATGGCCTTTGTGGTGCTTTCTCCACTGAGGAGACAAAGTACCTTAGCCAACTTAGTAGCTCCATAACAAGACAGTTCTTGGGTTTTTTTTTTTAAAGCACCAGCTCATATGAACATAGGCCATACTTCCCCAGTGAAGTCAAAAGGGCTGCTTTCCTCGTGCTAGGTTTGAAGCTTGCCGCAGAGCAAACAGCACAATTCACCTGCTTCAGCAGGGCAAAGGGCTGAGCCGCCTCCCTGGATTATTTCCTAGCTGTTTAGCATACTGCCTGATAAGCTGATCTTTACTTACTGAGACTCAGCTTCAGACAAATCCTGAAATTACCTCTAGTGATAAAATATATGCATCTGCCATTGAATGCAGCTGATCTACGAGATCAATTTGAACATCTCAGGGTCACTTCAGGTGCAAACATAAATAATGATTTTTCCCTCTTTTTTTTTTTTAATTTGTAAATCCTTGATATGGCCTTTGCTAACGATGCATCTATCCTCTTTACTACCCACTTGATGTGTGAATAAACACAGCAATGACTTGAACAATAAATTACTCCTAATTCCATATGAAGAAATCAGCCAGACCAATACAAAATGGGTTCAATTTCTACTTTGTGGACAGAGTTTTTAACCCTTTCCAAGCCATAATGCTCCAATTCAGCCCAAGGCCATGTTCAGCCAGCCTTCCAGAGCCCTCCCTGGGGGCTGGTGCCTTTCCTCAATCTGAGGAGCTGCCAGCATTCCTTGGGCAGTCTGTCCTAGGCAAGTTTTACTGCTTCAGTCGCTCTACTGCTGCCCCATTTAACAGCTTCCCTTGCAACCCTATAGGAAAACTCCGTCCTGCAGCCTCTCACCTTGCTCCCTTCCCTTCAACCTTTCCATTCACTCCATGCCTGCACCCCTCTCCCAGCTGCCTGCTCTCATTCCATCTCTTGCCAGCTTGTTCTGCGCAGTATCTCATGCTGTCCTTGTTTGCTATCTGCCTTAGTCATCTCCCATTGCCATCCCAGTTGTCTTCTGCCTTCCATCTGCAACGTGTGCTTTTGGCTCTCCCTGCTTTTCTGAGCCTTAGCAGGCAAGAAGTCCGTTCTTTTGTTACTGTGTCTCAGACAACTTGCTGACTGTTCTTACAGCTTCACACTCTCGCTTCCTCCTCACCTCAGTACCATTTCTGGGACCCGCATCACTGCTATTTACTAGTCCTGCCACCAACTGCTGCTCTCTTGCACTCCTTGCTTAGTGCCCCTGGGCTGTTCTTGCCATCTCTTCCAGCTTTCTCCTTGACTCCCTGTCCTGACCATGTTCCAGGTGTCTGTGGCGCCACTTGCTCTTTCGTCCTTGGTAACTCTTTTCCTGTGGCCTGTGCTTGTTCCCACCTTCCTGGCAGGCGTCAGGCACCTCTGCTTTGCACTCTGCTTGTGAACATGTCCTCCCATGGCTTCTCACAGCTGCCTTTCTCAACTGACCTCTGCCTTTTCCAGCTGTCCTTCACCACTCACCCACACTGCTCCTCTGCCACCTTCCCTCACACCACCTGGCTGGTTGCCCACCAGCCCTTATTTTGTGATCTCTCTGCTCTATCTTCCACCTTTCAGCAATCTTCTTGCCCTATCTACCACCTGCCCTCATTGCCTCTCTCCTTGCTACAGGGTCTACTTCTTCACTTCCCTTCAACAGCCCTTCAGCACGTGGGATAAGTGGAGGGAGGCTGACAACAGGCCAATGGATTATCAATAAAATGGGTAGTGCCTTTGATGTCAGCTTTAAGACTGGGAAAGGCTCTTTTTGAGAAATGATCTAGGCTCACACATGTCCTTCAGATTGAAAAGCCCAGAGAAGCTTTACTGAGAAAGTCCATAGCTCAATAGGAATTCTCCTGATGAAATACACTGAACTGCAGTAGTTTCAATGCTGAAAGGGCTCACACTGTAAAAGAACATTGATACTAAAAGATCCAAGCTTTCCCTTTGCTATACAATGACTAACATATATAAAGTGATCTTATGCAAGTATGAATAGACCAAATAATACTCATTTTGTTGTATTTATTAAAGTCCATCTGATGGGTTTTTCTATGCAACAAGCAGTAAAATTGGAAGATCACTAGGCTGGTGCTCTACTCAATAGGTAGAGCTGAAGTGCCCCTTGGTAACTCTGTCACATTCTCCACGGGGTCACACACGTACTTCTACTTCTCACCCTTATTGGCAATATTCCTGTAAGGGAAGGCTGTTAATAACAGAAGGTGAAAGAACTTGAGCAGGCAGGCTGCTCAAGTAAGCAGCCATCCAAAAGCAATTGCAATTCTCCCTCCAACCAGCTCTACTTATGAATTACCATTTCCTCCCTCTCTTCTGGCTGCTAAGCTATTCCAAAAATATAATGATTGGCAAGTGAGAAGTGTGAAGAAAGGGGAAAAATGCAGACACATACCTGTTTTAGCAGAGTTTTCCTTTGATTGCTGCCACCCCACTCACAGCTCTATCAAATTCTAGCTCAGTGACTTTGTCTCCTCACAGTACCTGAAATAGCCCCAAACTAATTAAATGCATCCCTTTGCACAGAGTGAGTGAAAGAACAGAGTATACTTTAATAAGTCTGACTTTACTGTGTTATGAAGCTTATTTCTCACCTTAGCAATATCTCTATCAGTAAGTCTGTATCTAAAGAAAACTGCACAATTTTAATCGCATACAGAAAATGCTGGTGCAGTTTACATTGACTGCCTCTCCAAATTTAAATATATCAAAATGGACAAAAATACCAATAGTTTACAGAAGAGATATCACTTTGCAAACACAGTTTGCATATAGCCTTTATTATAACCTATTAATAGCACGGCTCTGGAAGTGTGTGCAGAATTAAAATTGGGTCAACCATGCCATAAAAATAATAGGTCGTTCCCCTGGATGGTTAATCCTTGAAGGATCCTGAAGGTGCAACAAGTAGTGAGAATTACTGAACCAATAAATTATTTTGTGCTTTGGAAAATACAACACACCTCAGTATAGCTTATGTAGCGATTAAAAAAGAGTTTATACACTTCGATGCAGGGATGTAGTCCCTTCACCAAGAAGCACACAATTTAGAAAAACCAAATGTTTTTAGACCAGTTAAGGAATGTTATTTTTCTTCAATGCTATCACTGAACTGGTAGAAATATAGAAAGCAATTCCAAGATACTCATGGAAATTAGTGTCAGCTTTCCCTATGCATTTGTGCACACTTCTTCCAAGTAATGTAAGACATTCCCTGTTTCTATTTTACTAAAATGTACTTGAATTTTGAGGGTGTAAGTATTCAAGGCTTTTCTCTTTTTTTTCCTTTCTTGGCACAGATGAATTGCCCTTTCAATGTACAAGCATAAAATAATAAGGATGAAGAGCTTTTGTAGCTGAAAGGGTTTTTTCCACTCCATAGAGATTTTGTGAGAGTTTACCTCCTATATAGTATCAGCATTGCCTTGAATTTCCCAATTAGATCATTATCAAAATAAACATTAAAAAAAACCTCAAACTCCATATTAAAAATAAACACTGTTTTCCTCTTCTGCTATTAAGCTCTTATGTCTTCCTCTTAACATACTACAGTATTTTATCAAATAAGAATAAAAACAACTTCATGCTAATCCAGTCACCCGGGAAACAATAAAAATGCAGTTCTCAAGTTTGCAGAAATTCTGAGGCTTGAGCACAGAGCATTCAGAATATCAAATAAATAGAAAATAAAAACATCCACGTAATGCAGAATTCTCTCAAGCTGTATACTACCACCTAAGTTTATCAGGCACAAGACCCACCTACCTATGCAAGCAGATTAAATCTTATAGAGCTCGCTCAAGGTATTCATCTATGATAACGTAGCAGCAGAGACAGCAACACAGACAAAACATCAGGATTATATGAAAATGTATGTTACATCTGTAAACATATGTCAAAAAAAATTTCATGTCCAACATTGCACCTGACTGGTACTTCAAGCCATCCCATAGCTCATGCTGGACCAAAATTCCAACCCATTCAGACCCATGGAGTTTTCTTTTACAACCTTTCCTAGAACTGAAGTATATTTGTTAGATATCCCAATTAGTGTTTCTACAACTATGGAAAAACTGTACTAATGGCCCAACAAGAGGAGGAAAATCAACAGCAACATTGCCCTCTTCCCAGCTCTGATCATTGCATCGCAGCTTTCCTGAAGCTAGTAAGAGATTATATTCTCAAAAACGCTTAGAAATTCAAGTATTGCTAGTCTTAAAGAGGGGCATTAGAGTTACAGTGTGGATTAAGTGACTTTTATGAAGGTCACCATGTTCATGAACAGAGTCCATATCCTTTGCAATCCACCCTGACACATAGCACAATTTCTTGGAGCAAAGAGGAGGCAGATTTGGCATGTTCTCTAAGATCAAGTAAGACTAACAGCATTCAAAATAGCTCAAAGCAATAACAACAGCCACTTAACATAGTCAAAGTCCTCCTGAGAGTCAAGATGACAAAACAAGCACCTCCGTGAGCAGGACAGGCAGGCTTAATTCATCATAGATAACAGCTTATCTGAGCCTTCCTGCATT
>JAVCKT010096676.1:0-12718 GCA_032273925.1 Rhynchotus rufescens | reverse complement strand
TGCCTTTACCATATTCTGTTTTCCATTTTCTTATGTCTTCCCCACATTATTCTAACATTCAAACTTTTAATCATTAGGAAAAATGGCTCCACCCTTTCTCAGAACAAGTAGTATTACCTCTATAAATATTCCTACATCTAAGGTCACATAAATTTTGGCAACAATGAAAATTCCATTTTCAGCTACTCACAGCCCTTACCTGTTCGTCATGCACTGCTATGCATACTGCAGTTTTCTTATGGAAATTGCAGGAGGGGAAGACTTCAGCACAATTTATACTCTCAGTTATAATGCCAATACTTTTTCATTTTTCATAAGGGAAAACATTAACTTAACATGGACATACTGCAAGTGACCACTATTCCTCTTTCATACTGTTAAGCATCATTGCCAACAAGTTATTTGCCATTATTTAGTTACACACAGCAAACTATTTTTCTTAGAAGAAAAGGGAGCAGTAAGGTAGTTTTCTTCATAAGAATATTCTTCATAAAGCATCATTAGATCTAAATGCTAGCTTCTCATGACAGCATCATTGATGTATTTAGCAACACAAGCTGGGACTAGGCATCCAGAAGATAATACAGATATGCCTCCAGCATTGCTTAGAAATCTAGAGGGCTAGCAAGACAGGAACTGCAGGGCAGTATCAAGCATAAACACACACAAGAAAATTAAGTGGACAGTTCTTCCATGCAACAGATTATCTTTTTTGCAAGAGTTAGGGAGACAAAGGTGGCTTTAGGTCACCTTTTCAATTCCTTGGTCTTCAGCTAGCACAGTAACAGGCAATTTTCCAAGGCAGATTAAAGGAGCCATACATAATATTCTGCTAAATTTTTGCTTGGTTTCAGCAGTCATGGAAGCAATTGCTGACTACACTTAACTATGAGCCAAAAAACTTTGATCCAGATCCAAGTTTCTCTGAAATTTAAGGGTGTTTGTATCTGGTTTTCTGGGTCACATCCAGTTCCAAACTCCTTTATCTTGTATGGGTTAAGTCTCTGCTATATGAGAAATTTAAGTAGCAAACAACAGCATGGTTTTCCCTAAAGTACTGTGTGCGATGCCATACCATCCTAGTAAGACATCTTTTAACTAGATTCAGAATACTGACAAAATACAAAAGACTATTAGAAAAGACTATTCTAGAGAAAATGTTAAAATTTTAGAATTTACACTTTGTTTTTTTAGAATTCTATTCTATTAAAAGACTATTAGAAAAAAACAAGCAAGCTAGTATAAAGGAATGAGTTTAAAATACAGCAGAGTTTGGAGAAAACTGAGAGCAGACACTCTCACTCTTGTAGGGAAGGAAGAAAGTGGAAAGGTAGAAGAAAAAGAAACATCTTCTATGTTGAATGAAATCAGACTGGAACATGCCTAATAGTAAGTAGATTCAAAGAGGAAAATTACAGATAGTAAAAGCTATTCAAAATTTTAATGGTTATTTCATTAAAAGGGCTGTGGAGTGCAGGAAAAAGATATTTGCAATTGTTGTGCACTCTGCTTCCAAGCAGAAGTCAATTTTTGAAAGGTTAAGCAATTCAGACAACATAAGATTATCCCACATCTCCACAGTTACTGGCAAATTTCCCCAAATCCCCAGACCTGGGCAATGTTGGAAAGGACATATATGGGCACCTGGACTACATTCCACTTATTGTGTTCTTATCAAGATGCTGCAACTGATCAGAAAACAGGAGTAGCAATAGACTTTTAATCTACGTTTAGAAATGTGTGGATTGTTGCAGTATAAGCAATATTTAACTGTAAGGTATGTCCATGGTCACTTGCACATCAACATTAGCATCCTTTCCCCTCATATTTGCCTGTGTGAAAGAGTTTATCCAGCCATGGAGAATGTTTGGCAGCCCTCAGAATCTGGAAAGTCCTACTCACAGCTGCTGGTGACTGAACAGGCAGTTCTCTGGCAGCAAATGAAAGCCAAGAGTGAGACAGGAGCAGAGCTTCTGCAGCCAACACTGCCGGCCAAAGACACAGACACTGCTAAATCCCTCCATAGAGGAAAGCCTTCTAGTCATAGATATTCTCTTCTGAGTACACAGGGCCAGAGTCCAGCCAGCTGCTACAGGCTATTATGAACTGCTCTAAGACACACAAAGCTTGTAATAAATGTGAATTTTCATTTCAAATCAATCCTCTAGGCCCTCAAATACCTGCAGATAATCAGGAATCCCATCTGCATCAGGTCAAACTATACTATATTTGCTGTAACTAAGATTCCATAAGACAAATGCCTCTTTCCATATCCACTCTGAAGAATAAATGAAGGATTTTACTTTTAGTTTGCTTCCTCTGTCCCATAGTTAACCTTTGGTCTGTACTCTTCAGCCTTCCTGGTCATCTAGATAGAGGAAGTGCAATGTAGGGCAAGGGGCTGAGCAACAACCTGTCTGCAAAGGGAAAAAAAACAAGTGCCAGGAAGGTCTCATATAGGATGCAGAGACAGGCTCAGCAAAATTGGCTAGGAGCAACACATGCAGCAGGAGACTTGGGCAGCTTCCTATGCTGCAATGAGATCTGTTGGATTCAGCAGTGCTCCATATCACAGGCTCCAATACTCTCTCCAGAACCAGGAGCTGCATTTTGTTAGTGGCAATAGATGCTGAGGAAAACCTGTGTCCTTAGAAAAGCCATTGCCTGAAGCTAAATGTAATATATAAGGGAAAAAATAGGCCTTTAGCATATCCTACCTGGTTAAGGCCTCCACATGCAAGGTGTGACACCTCTTGCCACATTATTCATTGGCTTTCCACAAGCCATATAAAGATGCATCTCAGTTCAAAGATGTAAAATATTGCCCTTTTCAGTTTAAAAGCTCTACAGAAGTATTTCAGACAGAGGAACTTTTGGCTCTCTTTGTAAGGCCACAAACTCAGCTGACAGGAACTATCCCTCACTATTTTAGTGTGTCTCCACATTTAATATTTACCTGACCAAATCAGGCATAAATTTACACTGGTATGAAAGATTCTGGTCTCATATAGTCACTACCAAGCTGCTCAAGGAGAATTCACATAATCTGGCCAACTCTCAGTTTTCAACTCAGTCTTACTTTCTGTAATTCCATTGACAGCTTATAGGGTCGCTCTGCTTTTTCTACAATGCTGTTGAGACTGCTCAAAGTGATTGTGGTGTTTTTATGCATTTGCAAAGAATTGCTGAAAAAGTTTTTCATTTTAAATATTTTATTCAGAGTCATCTTATTCTTAAAAACTCTTCAATGTTTCACTCATGCCAAATTCCTTCTCTTTTCAGTTTTACTTTTCATTTTTTTAATCTCTTTCAGATAAGAGGTAACATATGGCAAGAGATTTGCATAACACAAACTCGTCCCACACAGTGACACTGATTTTTACTCCCTAAAAATAGCCTGGCCAAATGCAATCAGAATCATTTCTAGAGCAGCTACCCATAAGCAGGATCTTTCCAACTTTTCTGGAATCTTTTCCTTAGACCATTTAGACTAAAGGGTCTAAATCACTCAATGTTCAAAACTTTTGCCATGCAGAAGAAAATATTGATTTTATTTTGATAAAGCCAATGACTTTAGCTTACCATCACCAGCAGCACTGATTGAAATAAAAAAGATACACCCATATCCCAATCAACAAAAAAGCACTATAAAATTAGAAGGCAGAGATAAAGTGCCTGTCAATAGCTCTTGAGTTCTCCTATCACAGTTCATTTATTGCTGGGCACTCAAAGCAGTTGCAAGTCTTCCCAGGAATAAAAGTTCTATTAACTATTGTGCTATTATACCCTAGAAAATGTGGAAAACATTAGTCCACAGAATCCCAGGAAATATTTTTAAAGAAATAATTAGCCAAGAACTGTCAGAACCCTCTTTCACCCACATCCACATCTGTTTAGGAAACAATATATTATATAGATTAATTAGCACACTGGACAGGGCAATGTCAGGAAGCTATAGGTGCCGGATCCGTTTCACTTGGTCTCTGCAACAAAGTGGGTCAAAATATTTGCAACCTCCCCACCACCCCTGGAATTAAGGCAAAAAAAGTCACAGGACTTGCCAAAGAGCATACTTAAATCCAAAACCTTCAATGAGAGTTTTTTTCCAGACAACTCCCCTCCAGAAGGAGGGCACCCTGATCTTTTCCCACTCTTTCCAAGTCACTGTTTCTCTCCCCTTTTCATTTTACAGAGACAGCTTTTGTTCCAGCAAAACATTTCTCCACTTCTGCTCACAGTGTCTACTCAAATACTTTAATTCACAGATAAATGAGCTCTTTCTTCACATAAATCATCCCTAATGAGACAGATATTTATTCAGTAAGCTCCCTCCCTCCTCAGCTCTTTTGATTCAAATATTGAGGTTTTTTTTTTTTTTTGTAACTCCTTAGATATAGGGATAGAGATGCAGTAATGGTTTAAGTGAACAAAAATAAAATGGCTTTTCCAAACCGATTTATGAAAAGCAGCCTTTCAGTAAGCTAGTAGAAGTGAGGTTCAGCAAGCCTGCTGACATCCTAAGAAAAGGACCTATATCAGTTTTAAAAGACAGTAACATTTATCATTTCACAGAAGGTTGTCTTTCATAGATCACAGTATCTTTTAAAGATCATAATGAAGTCCAAATTATGTTATGTTGCAATTCCATTTGATTTTCAGGACTCAAGTCTCTTGCTTATTTTTTACATTTTCAGAAGAATGTTTACTGAACATGGCAGCACATGAGGACATTGAAAACATCTCTCTGTCTTAGAACATGTTGGGTAAGTCTGCGTTGCAAAGGACTACCTAATCCTTCCATGAATTATTACACATCTCTTCTTTCTTTAGGATAAATGAAGCAAACAGGTAATGAACTGAGTTGATGCTATTTCCTATCTTCATTTATATCCCATTGCTTTTTAAACACTTTCTTCAGTTTGAAGGAATGAAACTTTTAACACAAGATTTACCCTTCAGAGAAGTCTCCTCTCTAACTGGCATTCAGTACCAAATACTCCCACAACAGTAAAGCAAGCACTCTTCTTTGGAAAATCCTTTTACCATAAAGCTTTTCAGAGAGGGTAGAAGGGGGAAGAAATTGCAAGTTTTATTACACATATACATATGGACACAAACTGCCACCTATACACCCTCATACTTGTCTTGTCATCTATCTCGAGCAAATTTATGAAGAGATTTTTCTTGTATCATCCCACACTGCCAACTGTCTCTGATCTTACACAATTCCATCCAGTCACATCCTACCCAGAAACACTGAACCTTCAATAATTCCACATTAAGAATTATTCTGCATTGTCAATTATTTCCTAATGGTGGTTGGTCATACAAGTTACTTCCTCCCACATCCTTCAAAGATCTCCGGAATACAATTATTTCCAGAAAAGAATAGAACTAATTGGTTAGGAAAGTCTAACAAACTTTACAAGGAGGAAGCCACACACAAAACCCAGCACCATACATCCAAAGCAAGGTTAGAAGTATGCCTCAATCTCTATAATCTATATTTTTTTGAAAAGGACAAAACTCAGATTTTTGCTTCAACTATTTATACAGTTGTGTCATTTTCTCTATACTGGAAAGTTTCTATACTTAGAAAGACTGGTTGAGCCTATTCCATTATGGAAAGATTCATTACATGCTAATTCTAGCCTTCTGGAGAGAAGAGGCCAAACTGACAAATTAAGAAAATCTCCTTGCAGCTCAAAAATTCTGATAGTATACGAGATGAGATAGAAATACTGATCTGTTAAAGAGCATCAGAGGCTTGGGTCTTAGACTACTAGGCCCACCCATGAGACTTTTGAGCACCTTGCAATTTTTTTCATATATCTTCATTTAGAGATCTAGTTTCTTTTCTCAGCTGTCTTGACTAGCTGAAGAAATATAGTGAAGAATAACTGATAGAATTAAATGACCTCTTTGTAATGCTGGATATTTCAACATCCTTTATAGAAAGTTATTAACTATTCCAAACAGTAAATAACCTTTTGAAGCTGAACATTTTCCTTAAGAAAAAGCATTGATAATATTAAAACGTATGTAAGTATATAATAAAGATTACCTCTTAAAAACAATGTTATCTGTATAAAATTAAGATTGAATGTGTATAGGGCTTTAGGGAAGTAGAAGTTTATTAAATGTATATTATCCAATTGAAACACTTTCTATGCTGAAGTCATGAAGTGTAATTCCTAGTGGAAATTACTCTACTGGCTTCAAGAGCCAATCTGTCCCCAAATTCTCAAGTTAGAGCTCTCTGTTTTTCTATTATGTTATTATCCTTGGGGTATAGGGGGAGGGAGCAGCAGTGGTTTGAAGTTGTATACAGATTTATACAACTCCCCCTGCCTCCAAGTCTCAGGAAGCAGGCACAGACACTCCAGCAAGCTAATTGTTTCCACTTTTCTAAGTAACATCTGAACCAAGGCAACAAGACCCAGAAAATATTCTTAACATTTTTGAAAGCTTTCAGAATATGTCAGTAGTCCTGGGAGACACCTACCTTAATGGGAGGGGAGAGAAAAAAAAAAATCTAAGACTCTAGCTAAGCTTCACATTTCCTGATGTATCAACATGTACTGATCATCTCTCTCTGGGGGGAAAAGGGAAATTAAGTCTCCATCTGCAACACATGAAGATTTCTGACATTCTTGTTTCTTGTGTTTTACTGGATTCACTGACCTCAGTGGCAAGGAAAGCTGTAGAGAAATCTAACACAAGAAAGCCTCTGAAGAAACTTAACCAACAAACACCAATTGACAAGATACAGGCAGCTGACTACATCCATGCAAGCAATGCTTAAGGTGCTGTTTATAAGGCTTACTGTGACAAATAGATGTCTTTTGATCTTCATACAAAAGTGAGACTAGATCATCTAATACTTTGGCTCCCCTTTAACAGAAAGGCCCAAAAAGATTAGTTTCAACATTCGGCATGCCTTACACAGGGAACCTGCATTATAATCTGATTTCCTTGTAGGCTATACAAAAAACACACTCTATAGGTTTTTCAGTGTATGAAGTAACTTGTTCTAATTTTTATTCTATTAGGACTATAAGCTTGTTTCCAAGAAAACAAGGCTTGTAATGAATCTTAAACCTAACATACTTCCATTCTAAAAGCAGATTGGGTACAACACGAGCAGGAGATTTTCCTTTTACATTCTGAGGCTGCATCGGCAGGGGCCATGCTCTTTATCTTTGCATGGCAGAAATAATTCCTAAGCAGCATAGGCCTAAGGTTTACCTTTTTTCTTTGCATAGTTTTTACAATAACATGCAATTCTGATTTCAGCTGATTTAAGTGGGTGTATGTGAGACAATAGCTTGGCCTCTATTGTCTCTAAATAAAATGTCATCACTACATTAATTTAAACTAGTGGTGCTTCCTGGCAAGTGGCTCACACTTTTGCTGGGATGTTTAGATACAGATTTGCTCTAAAATATATATATTAGGTTAATTAGACATCTGCTCTTCCCCTGTTTATACTGCTTTGTTGATCTGCTTTTTCATTCATTTTCAAAATGTTGGCACATAGAAACAATTTAACTTTCTTCTGTTCTCAAATAACTTCCCTACATGTAATTCGCTCATAGCAGAATGCTTCTCCTCTATTCCTCCTGAAACCTTCTGCTTGAATTCTCTCCTTTTCATCAATAAGGCTTCATCATCCATGTGTTTACCTTGTCTTCACTAATCCAGGTAAAATGCATGTCAGCAGTATAAAGTACTGTGTAAATGTTACAAAGCTATATAAATGTTTTGAAATAACTCCTTTGGGGAAAAGAAAAAAGGGAAATATTCCTCTGGTTAAAATTAATAAAATGATCTTGCAAACAAGATCAATTCATTTTAAACTATATCCTAATATCCTAAACTTATTCCCAGCTCTGTAATTCTTAGAAAGGCATACAGAAGCTTTGTAGTATTGTGAGTTCACTGAGTTTGATGAATTAAGAGTCATCTACTCTGCATCTATCCCATCAGACCCAAGCACAACCATAGGCTCATTTGACTTTCTCATGGCATGACATAAGCATGAAAAAAGTGGCACGAGGTCATCTTGCTGCAAAAGAGACAAAGGCAAGTGTCTGCCCTACCCACAGACAAGTTTAGAAAGCAGCTTTCCTGATATCCCATCTTCCCCACTTTAATATCCTGAAATAATATGGTTTAATAGAATTTCATCTCTTAATTTCCTGTCCAATGGGTGGCAATGAACAATACATTCCGGCTGACATAATAGAAAGAGGAGTGACACAACCAGCAAGTTTCATTTAAAGAAAAGTTGAGGCTTGAGTGCAATCTGTGTCCACCAGCCTTGTAAGAAAGCATAGTCACTAAGGACTGTTGACCAAACTGGAAATTAAAATGGGTATTATATACAGATTGAGAGTTTAATGAAGCCTCTAAGGGTCAATAAGAGAATCAAAGAAAACCTACCAGGAGACTTAAATCTTCCCTGTGAATTAATCCACCTTGCAAACCTTTATAAGAACATTTTGCTTTGTGGATCAGCCAGCTTTATTAGGAAACTTGAAGCAAGAATAAGGAAAAACTCATCCAATCACTTGCCTGACACCCAGGCAAACCTGAGCAGTTTTCATAGCCTGCAGCAACATCTGTCACTAAAGTGACAGAAAAGACATGAGGACTAAGGTTGCTGAACCTTCCATTGAAACAGAGTATGAGGTGCAAGTTGGGCCGGTTGATTCAGATCAGAAACCATTACATATTTATATCCCACATGTATGACCCATTCAAATGCAGAAAAAAATTGACACTGTATCAGGTTTGTATTTCTAGAGTGGGGGTACAGAAATCATCTACAGAACATTTTACACAGCAGGCTATGCTGATTAAGGAAAAAGGATCAGGTATGATAAATCATCTTCCGAGCTTTGATCAAATTTATGAAATGGATCAGCAACACTACCTTGAATCAATCCAGACAACACTCATCTTCAGCTGAACATGATTCTAGATGTATGAAAACATTCTCAACTGTCATCAGAATGATGATATTTGGGGACAAAGTAGTAAAAAACTTGGAAAAAGTCAGCTATTCTGGGCTCATTTCAGTTTCCAGACTGAGGAGAAGTAGAATTTGGGGGTGTTGTTTTTGCTCCTAGTACAAAAAATACCAAACTCTGAACAAGAAAAACAACAAAGGTTTCCTGGCACCTTCTTAGAGTTCGATGGCTGGAAAGTTATTCCTTGTGGGAATGTGTGACAACAAACATTATTCACTCCAACAAATATTAACATGACAAGACAACCCAGAAATGAATGCACTGATTCTTCCCTTGTCTTCAGTGCAAGTCCTTGTCAATAAACAAACCCAAATGCAACAGTATTTCCCTTGGGGTAGGACTGTGCTCTTCTCAGATGCTATTCTGAAAGAACAGTGCTTTCAAGGTGCAGTTTTACACATTGCATCTCAGTTTAAAAGAATTAAGCATGTGATCCTTTCTCTTGACATGCCTGTAATACCAGGAGTGAATAAATCTACCTAAAAGGCTAGAAGGAAAAAACAAAGTAGGAGAAATGGCTGAAACTCACTGCAGTAGAATTTTATAATGCCTTTACACATGGCCCAACCATAAATTAGTTCCCCTTTAATTGTTTAGAGGTATTTTTGTACATTTTCCAAATATTGACTATTCATTATTGAAAGATCCACTTTTGATGTTTGAAGATGACCTACTTCAAGATTAACAAGTAATAAGTTGCACTTTGCATTTTTTCACAAAATACTTCTCAATTGAATGAGCATCTTCTATCAGTATGTATCCAATTATTTTGCACCTGTCTGGCACTCTTCACAAGTCTTTTCATCTCATTTTCTATTTGAAAAGAAGGCTGAGTTGAATTCCTTCTATTTCTGTGTATTTAAAAAAAATCCAAAGTGGAAACAAAAGGTCTGTGTAAGTTTTGGGGTTAATAACGAACAATTTATGAAATGCTTTAGAGAAGCAGGTACTGAAAAGTCAGGCCAACTTTGCTGCCTGTTTCTTTGTCAAATCAGTTGCACAATCCTCCAGTTTTAGTATTACAACCACACAGATCTGTTCTAGTATCTCCATTTCTGTACATCAACTAAAAAATTAAAGAACACATCACAGCATTTATAATATCGTTCCAATCATTAAATTCTGGGCAAGTTGGAGAAGGATTGCTATGTGTCATGTGCTTGCAGCTGAAATACTGAAGCAACTGTCTAAATAGAAGAAATATCATACTTCCCTCTACAGGAAGACAGTATGGCTTGCAAACATTTACTGGAACAATGTAAAGGTGTTCACAGGAGAGTCTAAAATCATTTCAAAATTGATCCATGTTTTAGTGTTTGGACTATAAAAACAAAAATCAATCTCTCCCCAAGCATATTACTGATTACAAAATTTTGCCGTCATCTTATTGGACACATTTTTAATACTACTGCCTTTGTCCTTCCATGAGTCTTTCAGCTGAGATGCACATGAATAACCACCCCAGATGTATGAAATTAGCTCTGATATTCAAAAAGAGCAGACCAGACCAGGGCAGAAAGGATTCATTTTTCTTGCTCTATTGATGAGTTTTTTATTTTATTCTGCAAAATCAAGCACTTGCAAGATACAATACAGGTATTACCTGCAGAAAACTATGCAAAGAATGTTGGAAAGGCTTCTTCCCTGTCCATCTATCACTATCCATTTTTTTCCATCACTGACTATATATAATGACCAGGAAAACCCAGAATGTGAGTTTCCATGGCAAAGGAAGTGTGGGATACAGTTTCTCATAGCACACAGGACTGATGAGGAGGAATAGGGATACTCAGATTTAGTAAAACATACAGGGGGAAAGGAACAGAGGACTATAATTATAAATATATATAGATATATTTTCCCTCCCCACGCATAAATTCTGAAGGTTTTTGGGCATGGCATACCAAAAATTCATTAAGGCTAGACATTAGATAACATGCGATTTTTTGGCCAAGATTCTGCAGAGGATCCAGCCGGCCACCTAAACTGTTGGTAAGGGAAAGAAGTCTTCCCACACACCTTCATGCATGTTACCTTCACAGAAGGAGACCTAGAAAGAGATCTGTACAGTTCCATTTTTCTTTGCAACTTTATTGAGACCCTTGTAAGTCACATGTAAGGGTCCTTGCTGTCACAAGAAACCCAAAACCCTTACATGCCATCACCAGCATCCTGTTATATTCTACATTATGGCTTTCAGCAAAAGGTGGATTTTTTGCCATGTTCAGAGTCAACCTCACTAGCATCAGAGGACAGAGTATTCTCTTGCAAGACCATGAGAATGATTTCTTGTGTAAAAGTATACCAGTCTTCTTGTCTCTTGTCAGCCTAACTGGTGTGCTAAGAGGGCTGCCAGAGGAACAGATACATCAGAGGTTTCTGCCAGCTCCCAGTAGGTTGATTTGTCTGGAAATTTATTTAGGAAAGAGATGTGCATCGCTGCTTGCGGTCAAGCTAATTGACAGTATTGCAGATGTAGTCTACAAGAGCTGGAACACTCAAGAAGATTACTTTTCATGTGTTATGATTTTGGCCACCTCTAACTCTATACTTGGGATGTTACCTTCGGGATGGCTATTTTGCACTTGGCAGTCAGATGCTTCTCCAGCTACGGCCAAGCTCAATTTATCAAGAGTTGAAAGGTATAATTTATGAGCATTGTATAATCCCTTAATAAATGCAATAAGATTTTCTCAAAAGGAGAGTTGCATGATATATGAAGAAGTGGTTAGAACTTGGCATTCCACCACAGCTAATGGTGCACAATGAATTTGATGGAAATTCAAGGTTTCATCTGAAAGAAGTGTCAACACAGCCCATCTATCTAATCAAAAAGAGGGACAGGCAGAACTTGAGGCTTGGCATCATGAACAAAACAAAAACTGTGCTAGATATTGTCTCACAAGAGTTGGCTGTGAATTCTGAGTACTTCAAACCTTACTCAAGATCAGTATTTGAAACAAAGATGACATCAATCCACTGTGAAAGCAGGGGCAAACGTTTTCAGAAGGCTTTGATATCCTGTGGTTAACAAATAGCTAGCACTGGGCAAGTGTAAATTATTTACTCGGCTTTTTACTTAGCTTCCAAGATTTTTTGCAATGCCACAGAATTCTGGAGGCCTTTATTCATTGATGATTTTGTCATCAGTGCTTATCAGTAAGGTGCCAGCCACCTGGAACAGTTTAGACTACCCTGGATTATACTTAAAATGAGCATTCAAAATAGAATTAAAATACAGAAATGAGTATAGAGTTGATTTATAGTAGTTAGAAAGGGGAGGAAGATCTTGCCCCAGTGCAAGTTTCAGCAGGAGCACCTAGATATGAAAGGTCAGTATTATTTTGTTCCACTGTCAGCTTTGCTTTTAAGTTTACTTATAGATTTTGATTGAAAAATAAATCTAGGCTGCCATGCATATCTATAATGTTTGGAGGCAAAGAAATGTCTTTTTGCCTGCATTGGCTAGGGAAAGATGCAGAATCAGTCCACACATGCTGAGAGAGAGGACCTAATTAATTTGTATACAGAACTTATTTGTTCAGAGAAGAGATTTTTAGACAGGCTGTACTGAGCACCTTTATAAAGTTTGTCTTGGATTGTATGTTCTGCAGCAGTTTGATTTTAAAGGCAAAAATTGAGCAAAGTAGATCAAATGCCAACAAGGAACCAAAACACAAGTT
>JAVCKT010096675.1:0-12719 GCA_032273925.1 Rhynchotus rufescens | reverse complement strand
ACTTGTCGTTGACACAAAGGTCTACTTGTTTTATTTAAAATGTTGGTTATTGTACATAGAGTGATAAACAAAGCCAACAAAATTCCAGAAGACACTGTCCACTATTCAAGCACTCAAAGGTAAACGTATGCAGGGATTTCCAACTTTGAATTCCTGCTGTTTTTTCAGATTCTGTAAATAAAATGCTTTCAGACACATGGCTCTTCCTGCATGCCACCTGAACTTACTGTCTTAAATTAGAAATGTAATGAAAGGCCTATTGCAAAAGGTTTCTGGACTCATTTAAAGCAATGTACAATGAACAGTACAAACTAATGTAAAGAGGAAAAAAATGCTATATCATTCCCCAAACAGTTTTATTGTACTGAGAGGTTCAACAGGAACCCCTGAACTTTTGGGTGTTTTCGTTCAGCTGAAACTTTTCAGCCCAACTTTTCAACCCGTTGTTTGAAGCAAAACTGCCTTTTTTAAGAATTGAACCTAACATCACAAGTACCTCACAACTCGGCCTTCCCATCTATGTGCCTTAATAAATCCCTCCCAAGCCTCCAAAGGGTGATTCAGAAAGAGAAGAATAGTTCAGGGGTAACAGTACGGCGTGAGCCTTGAGTCACACACACTTCACGGGAAGAGTTGGTGGAGTGCTAAGTAACAGAGAAGGAGAGAATAATTGATACGAGCCAAGAGAGGACAAAGGCTGCAGTTTTTGATGTGTGACTCAATGTACTCTTCAGCAGCCGAGTTAGACACAAACAGCTCCCCGCAGGTTCAAAAGGAGCGTGGTCTTCACCCAGCAGAGCTGGGAGCTTTACCTGGGTAATGTGCAACAAGGCCGAGCGCTTCTCTGCGGCATCGCTCGCGTGTGAACGCAAGCTAGGCGTTCATGGAGAGATTTCAACAACAACCAGCATCTCCTGGTTATTTTTCTAAGCTATATATACTGCAAAAATGGAAATACAGACACCAAGCCACCCTCTGAGACAGCACATTTTAAAGTATCACTGAGAAAAAGCTGGAGCTGAGCAACTTCATTTGCCATCACAATTGTCATTTTACTTCTACAAGTTCATTCTGTTCCCTATATCCTTATTTGTTCCTCATTGCCTCAGGCAGTGGCCAGGTACCACAGCAGTAGAAATACTCATGTATTTAATGTTCTTTTTAAACAATGTCACAGAAGGGAAATACCCACTACCTACTTTTATTTTTTGGGAAGAAAATGGGTATAAGGGTTGTCACGATGGCTCAAAAAGAAAAAAAATATATATAACAGAGCAAGGACCAGGTAGGTGATCACCAATATTTCCCATATTAACTTTCTTATAAATCAAATATAAGGACCATAGCTCACTTAAGTAGCACCCTCAAAATCAAGTGGTCTAAAATGAGACATGGAGAAGTTAGATTTGCTCCCCTACCCATACACATTAATTACATGAGAGCTGTCATTTCTTTATCAAGTCTAATTTTAAATTTCCTGGCAAATACACCTCCACACTTTCTTTGAAATATCTGCTGGGCTTTAACAATATTTTTTTCCATTAAAAACAACCTTTTTAATCCACTTATTCAAGTTTTTCCTTCAAATCTTCCCCAATTCTTCTTTCTCTTTCCTTCTATCCTCTCTATTTATGCTCAAATATCACCTGCTAGCTAAGCACTCAGTTTTAAGGTTTGGACAGGTGAAAGAGTATTGGAACAAATGGTTTAACAAGTGCACTCATGTTATTGTTTTTCACACTGGATAATTTACAACTTGGTAACTGATGAGTGAAGCTATAAAAGTGATTATTAAAACAATATACTTCATCTCTGTACTAGTTTTTATTTTCTTTTTTCCTTCTCCTTTTTTTCAGCTTTATGCTTTCAGCTGAGCATTTGGTATAAAACTATCAAGCTAAGACTGTAGGATACAAAGATGTGATTTTGGTGACACGCAGAACAAGAAAATATATTGTGTATTCATGCAAACATCTTGGTGATATATGCAAATGACATGCAAGTTATTTTCAGGCTTACATACATATGATTTTCCACTCATTAGCCTGCTACCCTCCTGAAGCAACAGGCTTAATATTGCTAAAGATACAAGCTATGGGCATGCTAATTAATGGAATATGAACTCTTTTACTATAAACATGTACGTATGTGCACAAATATGTGTGCATGTAAGCAATTAATTCTGTTAAATCAAAATTAAACAATGAAAACAAAATTTAGCTTCAATCCTACAGCATAATATCTTAGATACAAGCAAATTCATAGCCTGACTCACTCAGCAGTCATTTGTCATTGTACTGTTCTTCATGTTATTCATACGTGCAAAATGCAAGTTAGCTCCTACCTTGAGCACAGGTGGTCCAAATCTTGAAAGAAAACAAGAGGCAAGAAATACATAAAAAAAATATTTCTTTACCTTAAAATGGAAGTACAGAAGGCAGAAATACCATCACTTCACATTGAAAACCCAGAAAATATTTTCTTCTTTTCAAGTATACAATCTATTTCATTTAAAAAAAACTTTGTCTGAAACTATTTACTATTCTCCAACAAATATTTTAAAGTGCAATATTCTTATGAGGAATAAGTTTCAAATTAGCTATGCATTATCTCAGGGACACGAAGAAGAGAGAAATAGGATTTGCACAATGGAAAGGCAAAAGTTGAGAAGAAACATTGCAGATCTTGGGAGGCAGTAACTGGAAAATAACACTATGCAAAATCTGTTGGAATATAAAATTTTTACCTCTTCCGTCAATACTTAAAGATTTCAACATCAATGAAGAAATACAGTGGTAATTAACATCACTTTGAAGAAGTTTCAATAGTTTGCAATTCACTGCTTAACTGCTACTTCACAACAGAAGGTATGTAATACTCACATAAAACAGAATTTTACTAGGAATGTGGTGACTGCTTTCTTTTATAGACTGAGTAGCACACTAATAAAGACTGAGTTAGAAGTCTAATCCCATTCTGAGCTATGCTGGTGCAATGGCACTTTGCAGCAAAAACTATGTTGTAATTATACTAATAAAGGCTTTGTGTTCAGACATTTCCCTGCATGCATGCCATTAGAATGACAGAAAGTATTTACGTATTTATAAATATCTAAATTTCTACATATTTAGGATCAACTTCTTCGTGGACAGAAATAACTAAAAGCCGTTCAGTTAAAAAAACGAAGTACAAGAAAAGCTCTTTTTTTCTCCTTAAATAACACTGGAAGACAAGGGAATTGGAAATACTGAATTGGCTAATTAGGTTGAAGCTTTGGGGTGCAGCACTTCTGCAAAGCCAAGCAAGGTATGAAATACAGAGGGAGGCATCTAACTTGCAGGATTTCTTTCCCAAACATTCCAGTGATTCGCCTCCAGCCAGCCAGGGAGACAGGGCACTGGGCTGGGAACTGCAACCACTGCAGGCTGGTTAGCAAGAAACTTGCTTGCACATTAGTCAAAGTATGATTTAACAGCAATTTTACTATATTCTGCAATATGGCATTCCTAATTTTGGTCCTTTGTAAAGCAAGGTAACCAGATAGCAGTCTAGTACAGATAAAGCACCTACCTTTTCTGTTAATATTAGCCCTATAGAATAAACTGTACCACTTTAAGGAAATGCTTGCTTTCTATATGTTGGTTTTTTTCCCCTGGATCCCAGAAGAGCACTTCCATTTTGATAAGAGAATAAGCCTTAATATAATGTACTGGAAATATTTAAGCCAGATGGATGGTTATTAATGGAGAGACAAGGACATATTTATACAGGCAGGGAAACCATAACTCTATTTTGTAAAAGCAGACCTAATCCACTTAGATAAGTATACCTTCAGTATTACAGAAAGCAGTCTGCTGAAGTAGGTGATAACATTATTATTTTTAAGCCTTAGAAAAGCTTAAATAAATAAAAAGACAGGCACAATTAATGGAAAATGTTGTGTTTTGTTCTCTGCCAAGATGATAAAAGAAAACAATAGTGTATTTTCCTGAAACATATTAACCCTCACATGAACTAATCTGCAAGGAAAGAAATCTTTCCCAAGACAGCCACTTAGATTAAATGGAAGGAAATTATGCGATTGAATCATAAAGCTGTAGGACTTTTATTTATATTAAAAAGGAAAATGAAAGGAATTTATCACCCACTCTGTCTTCTGTAGATGATGCGACTTACTATTTTCTTTAAAGAAGCTAAACAGCAAAAATCACAATCTTCTATTAATGAATGTGCTTTGATTTTTGTGAGAAGAGTAGTGACTTCTTCCCCAGGCTGTTTTTGGGGAAAATTGGCTAATTTTCCACATAGGGCTAAGCATTCTGAATGACCAACTGTACAATAGCTTAATGGGAAAAAATAAAGTAAATATAAGCTAGCAAGCTTTTTTTTTTTAGTCTTTAGTGAATAAAGTTTGCTAGAGAAATATACAGTCATCCCTTTTCACAAAATACATTTTTCTTGTTAGTTAGGATTGATGTGACCTGCTAAATACAGGTGACAAAGTTTATTTCACTAACCCACTCACAGTGTTGGATGCTAGTTGAATACAATCACCTACTAAACTACCCTCTGGCTGTGAAGACCAGTAAACATAATAAAAAAATACACCTAGAAACATGAGGAAGGCATTTATCATGGGTTATTAATTTGTGCAGAGAGATCGCAAGTCCCATTAAAAACAACCTGTGTTGACTGTTACAGGAGTTTCTATTTACTTAGCAGACAGCTTGGGTAAAAAACAATAATGAACAAAACATCCATGAAAGTTTGATTTAGATTTTGCAAGCCAAGTGGCAGAAATTATTACTAGTTATTATTAGTATTCTAGTTATTACTAGAAGAACACTGCTTGGTTCCAGTGAAACAAACCACCACCTCTCCTCAGAGTGAAGTCCTCCACCTCCTCCTTCCCCAGAGGATACGGAGCAAGGGTGATGTCCAACGTCACCTGCTTGTCACCTAGGGAAATGCCCTTGTCTCCTGGTGGCCAAGGCTGCCAGTGCCAGACATGGGAGCAGGGAACATAAGGGACCTTCTGCTTTGCTGGGTTTCTAAGCACTCACTTTCCCTATGTAGAAGCTGACCCGCACTCACCTTAAGAGACTGGCACCAGGGCACAGGGGCATCTGGTCAAACACAGGTCCCTAAATCGCCACAGAAGCCTCAGAATAGCAGCTCCCCCAGCGGTGACGTGGGCAAAAGGCTGTTCCTGCCGATACGCGAGAAGTAGCACGGAGAAACTAGACCATAACCTGGGTTGTTGAAAGCCTCTCATCTAAGCCATTCACAATGGAAAATTTAGTTTGGTTTAAATAGCTAGAAAACAGGTGTTAATTTGAAGAGTCATATAGCGTACATGGAAATGTGATTTTTCATTAAGAAAAATTAAACTCCTGAGAACTGTGATTTCTCAGCCCAAATTTGGTTTGAATACGTTGCCTAATTCCTCAGAGTACATCCTTTTCTTCACATATATCGCCAGGGCTAAAGCTACATTTCTCAAATTCACTGAATTCAAACATCAGCAGCACCTTTAGATTGCTGGTGTAATCACAGGGACTCTGTAACACAGAACAAGGTCATAGAAAAACACACATGGTAAATACATAAAATACTGTATTTAAATATGAAATAGTATGCTCATTTCGCACTTTGTGCACACACATACTTCATAAACTTCTGGTTGAACATCAGAAAGAATTTCCTATGTGCATTTAATTAGATTCTGAATATTTTATACATACCCTCATTATTTGGAACATTCCCAAAGTACAGGAACATAAATGCATATATGAAACACTGCACATTTTTGTAACTAGGATCTTCATCTTACCTTCTTGTCCGTGTGAGCCTTGCGATGGTCCGTTGACCAAACTGTCTACAGGGGATCTGTATCATTTGTATACAGCTTGTAACAGTAAATGGCCCTAAAGCAGAGGGCTTTCATCCACACTAAACCCTACTTAGGTTTTTAAGCCAGAGGCTAAATTCTTTATAGAGGTTTTGATATCTCTTACAGATCTGTACTTTGTCCCTTAGAAACAGCTTTTTAATTAACTTATTTATTTATTGATGAAAGTAGATGATAGGAAAGGAAAAAAAGCAATGATAGTAACAAATCATATTTTCCCAGGCTATTAACCTCTGCAATTCAATGACCTACCAAAACCCCCTTCATTCTCATTTTTCCTGTCTCCAGACAGATAAGACAACATGTTTTACATTCTGCACAGAGGAGAAATAAACATCCTTGCCAGCTACATTTCTGTAGAGAATGAGCACTAGATCAATAGATTTGTGTATTTACAGACATCTGCCTCAGATGATGAGTCCTCCAGTAGATAAAACTCAGAAGAAATGACAGACGGTTGTTGGCAACGCTACTGGAGATGCTGCCTTTTCCCAGGAAAGGGTTCGGGGTTCTAACACTCTTTAACCTCATTGGACTAAAAACCTACACTATTTGCCAAAACAGGATTTGTCAACTTATTTCTGAATTAATTTAGCACTGCTTTATTGGTGTGCTCCACTAATGCTCAGAACATATTAAGTAATTTTTAGAGAAAATGGCCACATAAAAAAATTCCTATAAAGAGACATTTGCAGGCACTGCGAGGAAGAGTTAAAGACGTAACCTGCTTTGGCATTTAATGACAGCTCTATGTGCTCAGAAGCGAGCTGACACGGCGTTACACCACGTGCCACGGATAGGAACCCAAGTGACTGCAAACTCAAATTAACATCCTCGAGGATAGCGAGGGAGAATAATCATTCACCCCAAAGGCAATATAATCATTTTAACATACTATCAAGCTAATACATTTTTCTCAGCAAGGATTAATATAGCTCTGGTTTAAAAGAGCTGCATTCATATCCAGAACTAATGCATCACAATATGCACAGGTTTAAGCTAGCTATTAAAATCAATTCACACCAAGCCATTACAAACAGCCAATTTTCTTCTAAGCCACTTCTCGGTTCTGAGCAAAATCACAGCAAAGCCTCGACGCTCCTTTGATGTAAAATCTGCGTTTCCTGTTTAACATTCAGGCATGCAACAACTTCACACAGCTGCATGCAGCCTAACGGAGCACTTTGCTGAGAAAAAGGATGACGTTTTTATGCTGTTGTCCCTTCTTGCCAGAAAGGGCCATTAAATCGTAGACTGCCCAGGCAACCCGTCAGCCGCAATTCCCTTCTCTCCGTTTCCCCACACGATTCTGGGATGGAAGCAGGAGCTATAGGAGAATGCTGAGAGGTAATAAAGGCAGCAGCTGCTCGTGGACTGGCTACTGCTCACACAGACTCGTATTTCCGAAGTTTTCTCTCATCACCACCTTAATACCACCTCCTATTCCAGCAGCCATGCTCTCCCAAACACCCTTCCCAAGCTCCCGTTCCTACAGAGCAGATCCTGTGAGGTGCTACGAGGTGCCAGCCCATTCCCAGGGCTCGGCATCCCCAACGCCTCGGCCACGCTGCGATGTTTCCTGGCCCGTGGAGAACCCCGTTTGGCTACAAACGTGTCGGCCGTCGCCTGAATGAGATGCAGGGGCTGTGTGACGGAAGGGCGATTACAGGCACGTTTTTCACAAAGATGCACATCAGCTCACTACATAATTCACATAAAGTGGAATACAATATAGATTTTTCCCTATTTTAAAAGAGCTTAGCCCATTTTAAAGGCTGACTTGGACTAGTAAGCTCTTGGATTTAACACTGGGCCGTATTTGCCAACTGCCACCAGTTTAACATTATCTAGGGAAAAACAGGAAACCTCTAATGCAACTTGAACTGCCTTAGACTGCAATCACTTAATGCAACACTGCTGTCAAACACTTCTGCTCACTGCTGAACACATCCCCACTTCAAAATTTAACCTGCACCAAAAGGGTCATGTGCAAAACTCTTCTCCTAGAGAATAAAATGCTTCTCCATTTCCAATAATAAACCTCAATCTATACAGAGGGTTAGCCAAAGGCCACTTCATACAACTCCCAGTTACACTACATATTGCTTCACATTGGAGCAATAAGAAGCTCCAAACAGCACTGAACAAAACTCTTGGGTGTCTGTCAATGGTCAGACCCAACCACATGTTCATACCCTTGTGCCCGGGCACACAACTACCATTAAAGCAAGAGACAAGCAGAACTTCTACAGCAAGGATAAAACCAGATTGGTTGAGAAGCACCTACTTTTTAAAAACTTTTAAATCAATCAAGGTAAACGTATGTTTAATCCACTATTAATTGATGAAGAAAAAAGAGCAGACATTTAACAGACAGGTGGTGAGAGAATCCGATTCATATTGTTTCAAAATACTTATGTAAGGCTCATTCTACTTGTTTTTTAAATTTATTTATAGACTTTTGAACTTCCTTCAAACAGCAACCAGAGTTTACTATGCCCTGAAAAAGAAAGGCCATGCAGCAGCTCTGCCACAGAAGCAGATCTGATGATGACAAATGGTGACTCAGAAAGGAAGTGACTGAAATTCTAACCTTTTCCTTGAGACTGAAACAAGCTGGATATCTCACTCTTCAACTTGCAAAATGAGAGGAAGAAAGCGTAAGTTTTCCATTGCACTGTGATAGCGAGAAGTAAACAACAAGATACTAAAGATAAAGGTAATAAGTAACCCACTCAGGGTTTTACTACAAAGCTATTCCCAGTAATTTTCTTATTTTAACATTCACAATACACATTTATTCAAATACACAATAAAAACATTTTGCTTCAGGCTCCCACCTTCATCTTCAGTGTTTCCAATAGGCTGCAAATTGAGGCAGGTGTCAAACTGGGGACTGTATGAGCACCCCAGGGCAATGACAGTCCTGCCTCTCCACAGCTCAACAGGAGCCTTCTCAGGGATGCTGAAAGCCCCAATGTTGGAGTCTTGTCTCGTGTTGCTCAGCAGACAGCTAAGATGACCTAAAATCAAGCAGCTTTTCAGCAGGCCAGTATAAACAGAGATTTTCCAAATAGAAAGAGAAAGCAGTGAGGAATTACAGAACCAGTCTTGCATTTTCTTCCAGTCTGCCACACACACACACACACTTGGTAGAGTGTCAAACGGAGTGGTGGGGCAAGAAAAAAAAGTGGAAAACAAACAGATTCCCAGATAAAAGAGCAATCCCCAAGGTACTGAGGTTTTTTTAATCTCTGCACACTGCCAAACCAAAATGCTCAAAAATGGAAGTGAAGCATCATTCAGGAAATAGGCTTACCTTAAAAGACAACAAAAACAGACAAAAAGAAGGATTAAATAAAGGATCATAGAAAGAGATAAGGAGCCCCAGGTTGCATGATTTTTCCTTCAGTTATGAAAAAGGCTGGAAAGCGACTTACATGTTTTAAGAAAGTTGAGACTCTCATGCCCACAGGCAAACTTGGAACACCATTAATTGCATGGGTAATGAGTGCTGTCAACACTAAATGGGGTGTTGGCTTGAACACAAAAGCATTTCCTACTTTTTTAATGCAGAAAAATGAAAAAAATCCTAGCATGGACCTTGCTTAGAAAAAAGAATGCATGGTGAGAAAAACCTTATTCTATAACAAACACTATTAGAAGTGATTGGAATTAGGGCCAATTAATGTGATATGATATGTAGAGAAAATGTGATATTCAATATTTTTATTTAATAGACAGTGTTAATTCTGTACTCAATGCAAATAATGAATGACTTGAAAAGGGACAGAAGTCAAAGTGACCAAATTCTTATTTACTGTTTAAAAATAAAAACTGAAAAAAGTGCATTGCTTTATTGATACTGGATTATCAAAGGAGTCAACTATCTTTTCTAAGAAAAACTAAGTACTTTACAAAATTTAGTAAAAGAAGCCCACTCAAATGAATCAGAAACCTCAAAACTAACCTAATTCTTAGACAGTCTGTATGCAGTCCCTGCCAATTTTAACTATGGAGAAGCTAAATCGCAAACAAGAACAATTTGATGTGCTGCTGAACTACCAACTACTGCAAAATTTGGTATTTACACTGCAGGATCATGCTCTCATAGGGATCTAACTGGAGCTGTTACTGTATTAAATTCATTCATTATTTTTCCTATCTCAAGGAAAAACTGTTGATTGTTTCAGGAACATTCCCTGCAATTTTAAAAGAAGAGTAACTTGCCCCAAATAGAGAAAAAGACATCAACAACAAAATCGAGATAGAAACCAGAAAACAACCCTACGATCAGCTTGTAACATCTTCCTTTACGCATCACCAAAGCTCTATTAATAAAGTATTTGTTAATACGTCAAGGTTTTGAAAACTAAATTGTTGTAAGAGAAGCCTCAGATTTCCATCTCCTCCTCATCAGTCATCACACAGTATCAGCTACAGAATTGCTTCTACCCAGGTGTGGAGGGTGCAGCCCAACACTGCTATGTTTACTTGGGACCCACACACCAAAACCAAGGCCAGTGTGACACATCCCTCATCTTCTGTCCTAATTACTTTTGCTTTAGGATACAATTAACTGCTGTACAACTATATTTAAAGTAGAGTATTTGCCAAGCTCATTTAATTAGTCTATCAATTAATAATTTTGTATCACTTGTTGATTTTTTTTTTTAATAGAGTGATTATGATTAATGGTGACAACTGCAGCACATGAGCAGATTAGGTCCTGATCCTGCATTTCTAATACCAGTGGAAGATTTTTATTAGCTTTCATTGGAGCAGCAACAGCAAATTCTTTTGTGAAATGAACTTCCTTTCCTCTCAAATCATTTTTCTTTCTCTCCTGTCCTCTCCCATAGACACTGTAAAACTTAGTACACAGACTTAGTATCAAGGCTTTTTTCAAGTTTTCTTAATCTTATTTTTCTGAAACCTTTTGCTGCTATTATAAAACACCACTGCAAAATACATTATTGTTATATGTACCAGTATATCAGTCTGTACATTAACTTTGTTAATTCACCATTACCTTATTTCTAACGATTTGGATTACTACTACATTATGCTATTTCCAACTATTTTCTAATTACTCCTTACACTCCATGTGCTTAAAATAAAACTATCAGGCTCATCTCCACTTCTCTCTTTAACTCCCAAGATTTTGACTCCCATTTCTAACACAACTTTGAGAAATAGGACACCTAGAAATAATCTGTGTTTGTAACAAAGCTATTTCCAGAAGTAAAGGTTGCGTGATTAGGCTCTTAGACTGTGTGTGTATGAACATGTATGGATGTGTCATTAGCACTGCATTACAAAACAGTTTTACATAGATACCCTCATTTGCAGATACTTACCTGCCAGAACTGTCATGTCTCCATAGTTCACTTCTTTACAGTCTTTGCAGAACGTAAAAATGCATAGGTTTACAATAATAAAAAAGTTTGCTAGTCTAAATATGCTTCAGTACACAGTTTATAGTACATAGCACATAGGAATATATTCCTATTAAGCTTCTATACATTTTAATACACAGGTTTTAATAGCATGCTTCAAAACAGTTTCATTATTGTCAGCATTACCAACTTGATATAAACTGTTATTAATGTTATGTTCATGCTATGTTAACATTATATTAGAGTTATTAATAGCTATCCAATTCTGTTAATAGCATCATAAGCTTAATAGTGACTTATTTGGAGTCCTACTATATGGTCCATGCAATCAAGGCAAAACTGAAAGGTAGTTTACACTCTCAGCCATAAGCATATCTAGAGGCTCCAACTAATATGATTTTGAAAGAAATGAGTGGGATACTCCAGAACTTAAATTCTTATTTAGGCATTCTAGCATGTATGAATTCTAGGATGTGATTTATGTAATTTCATTTATTTTATTTCAGTATGTGTCAAATACTCTGACATTTTCCTGCTAGTAGAGATTTGCCCATTGATGTAGAAAGTGCTTCTTCTATGAATGTTAACAACATTTGCCATTGTTCCTTCTACAGCAAGAACACCGAAGAATAGTTATGTATACAAATATTATTCTGAATACTTATAGAATAAATTTGATTTTCCATATTTCATATTTATAAGCTTAAGATTGATACTATTCAAGCTGGCTTTTCTGTGTTTTGAATCAGATATCTTAAGTGAAGTATTTCCAGATGAGAAAATGACTCACCCTTCGGTAGTCTTTGTTCTTCTAAAATTCCAGTTAGAATAAGTTAAAACAAGTATTGACCTGTAAAATAAGTTATTCCAGTGTTTTTCACTGGTGTCTTCATGTTGACAATAAACATACTGTTATGATAATCATTTACAGGTGCTTTCTTAAAGGAAGAAAACAGATATTCCCAAGACAGATAGAGGGAGCTGCATCTCCAGTTTTACTCTTTAAAGACACATCTATAAACAAGGTATCAAGTTTAAAGCACTATAAAAGTAAAAAAAAAAAAAAAGCTGCTTTTTTTTTGATTATTACAGCAAAGCCAAGTAGGTTTTAAAAACATCAGCAAAAATATAATTTGTTTAAAGATCATGATACAATGAAAAAGTTTTATTTCTTTCTATAAACATGCCTACACTGGTACAACAAGAAATTCAGACAGCCAATAATTTACTATGTTTTTACAGCTTAGCCTTGTTGTGAACAAATATTTTCCCCTCTCCTGCTTTAGTTATGTAATAGCAAGATTAGAAAACATGGTGTGTCATCAGTGAAATATGTCAAAAGAAACAAAACTACTGAACACCACGTTGTTTACTAAAGTTGGGTGGATGTCAGGTGTATTAGAGGATAT
>JAVCKT010096674.1:0-12720 GCA_032273925.1 Rhynchotus rufescens | reverse complement strand
CCCTGCCAACCGTGAATAAGGAGGTATTTTTCAGAGGCGAGTCTGACAGACTGCAGTTCCTCTTTACATGTGAAAGCGAGAACATTATTTAGGCTTTGATAAGCAATGCCTTCTACCTGGAGCATAACCATTAGAAGCTCAACAGATGTGTTTCATGAGATATTATAACCCTTTCTAGCTCCCTTTTTTCCTGAAGGCACAATAAAACCTTCACAGAAGATAAAGACAGTGCGTCCGGCTTCCCTGGGCTTGTTCAGTTCCACGTAAATTTGTTCTATTTACAGTTCATTTCGCAGTTACATTCTCTATTCATTCCATGTGGTTATTTTAAAATGTCTGTGTCTGTCTCTCCCTGCATGTACCTCCCACTCCGTCTTGGGCTATACCCTCACTTCAATGAACGGCAGGGTTACTGTTTTGAAAAGATGTTGCCTTTTTCCCAATCTTCCTTGATCTTGATCACCTCTCCCACTTAAATCACATTTTAACTGGCTTCAGGAGATGTTCACATCTTTGCTCACGGTACCCAAGGGGCACCCGGTGCAAGCTCTGGCAGGGCTGTGGACCTCAGTGCCTAACTTGGTTTCCCTGTCCCATGTTTCCTGGTGCTGTTTCCTGGTCTTAGGTGCATCCCACCAAGGAGCAGGTTAAACCATCTTTCTCTTGGCTAGCGTTTCATGTGGCCTTGGGACTCACTCTGGGTCCCTCTCCATGTGGCTGGAGCAGAAATACTGAGTTACACAGTCAGAGATCTGAACCAGGGTCGATGTCTTGTCCTTCAGCTCTGCCTGGTGGCTTCAGCCCTATATTTCCCCTGTGACGCCGGGATGTGGTCTCACTTCATGAAGCAGGACCTGCTCTACCTTCAGGCTCACCAATGCAGGCACCACAACAGGGATGCAGCAGCACAGGCTGAAACAGAAATCATAAATCCATGGGGATACTGGTGAATGGAGCCGTATCGCTGCACCTGTGCTGATGTAAGGCTAGCCAGCTGGAAGACAAAGCACAAGCTCTCCTTGTTTGTCCTTGGCTGCAACCACACTACCAGGGTGCTGCAAGGTGCCCATGGCTTGCCTTGGCATTTCCCTTGGTGCAGAGAGCAGGACCTTGCCCATTCCCTGGCACAGCTGTAACCCCCATCTGAAGGAGCCGCTCCAGCAGTTGTGTAAATCCCTCCTCACAGGCTGCGACAGCGGCTGCTCCTGGGGCTTTTCCTGTTGTCTCTGCCAGCTCGTTATCCATTCCAGCATCCCTCCGGCAAACCTGCCTCCACATCCCCTTCTATAGCTCCTGCTCAGTCCCCTTGGACAATGTAAATATGAAGATTTTCATTCCGGCTGCACCTTTCCACAGTAAATACACACTAACTATGGTCTAAATTTATCCTCCTGATGGAATGCACCTTTGTTTGCTTGAATAACAAGATAACACAAACTTAACCTGCACTTTCTTCCGACCGTGGCAATTGTTCCTTCTGCAGGGCTCCCAGGGAGCTAAAGAAAAAAATTAGCCTTTTGGACAAGTGCAATGGGCTTTGAAAACTGTGAACTACTAAATATGCTTAGCAAGATGACTTGGATTAAAATAAATAAATAAATAAACAAACAAACAAATAAATAAATAAATAAAAAGTAGTTGGAAATTAATCCAGGGAGCAAGATTTTGTGGTTGCATCTGCCTCACAGCAAGATAGAGACATTCATAAACATAATGACATGCAGAGATCAAGTTAAATTAGGCATCAAATACACTTGATAACGTACTGTCACAAACAAAATAGAAAAATGAAGGTTTTATAATGGCAATTTTTCAAAAGAGAAATGTGGCAGTTAGTCTGGGGAGTCTCTTTTGCTGTGGGCATCTTCTCCAGGGCAGGAGTGGGAGCAGGGCAGCTCACAGCACCTTGCAGTCATAACGGAGCTCAATCCTGCCTCCCTCATGCGGAGAAAAAATCACTTATTTTTTAAATAAATATAACGGGACCTTTCCTTAAATATCTGCCCTTTGAATAAGCAAAGCTGCTTAATCATCAGTTCTGGAGGGCAGATTCCTCCCTCAGCTCTGCCGCAGCTGTAGGATTTCCACCCACCTCATGGCCCTCGTCTCAGCCCCTCCATCAGCCTCCTCATCCATCAGTGCCAGTTCCCCTTTCCTCCCAGTATTAGATTACTCTATCTTTCCATAAATGATAGCTCAAACTCTTTTCATATGGTTATGCTACAAAGAAAATGTCCTAAGAACATCATTCTCAAATATCTTGTTTTACACTTTGTCTTTGCATAGGTAGCAATGACTGCACCAGTCTGAAGCAGGACATAAGACTGGGCCAAATTCTTCAATTCTTCAAAATCTTCTTCAATTCTTCTTTGGATGGCACCAGTTTATTAAAACCAAAATCATGCCCTTTTCATTTATTGAGTGCAATGATACAATTTCTTTGACACTAAGAAGATTTTATTCAGCCCTGACTGATTGAACCTGTCATACAGGACACAATTAATTTGAAGGGTTCTGCTACCCAAATAAGCTATGGATATCATTTGTACATCTCAGCTACATAACTAAATTTGGGAAATCATTTCCAAAATGAGATTTCTGGTGCCTGGTTTCCTGTCTTTTATTTTGACAGGTTACCTCAAGCAGCCCAATTTCATACAATGAGAATTTTCCATGTGCAGTTTTCGTAGAATCTCCAAATGGTTGAATGCTCCTGAGAAAATTTGGTACTTGAGCAAGCAGATCATTAAATCACAGTGCACATGTCAGCTAGACTGGCTGACACAGAAAACAGACTATGCTGTTGACCTTTATGCTTTTCATTGGTTTTCATTGTTCATGCTATACTAGGTTCAACAAGTATGGTGTGTGCACAGACTGCATAGAGCATCGCTCCTTAACAGGACCAAAAACGCAGAAGAAATGAAAAAATGATGAGATGTTTTCTCCCTATTGGAACTCATGCCAACCTTGATATAATCATTGTCGGCTTTCTATTTTCCCCAAATATGTTCTTTCCAGAGCAAAAAACAAGAAAAAATTTCACTTGTTCATTTTAAATAAATTTAAAATTAAGGGAATTATGCTCCATAAGCACCTGCAAAATCAGGCTTTATTTTCCATTCAAAAAGCTAATAATTTTTGACTTGAGAAAATGACTTGAGTTTTGCTGTTGTAATTAATTTGAATACTGTCAGCTATTTAGGGTCACAAATATGTTCCTCTCAGATAGAAAGGTCATGGAAGATAACAAATGCTTACAAATCAATGATTTTAGTGTTTTAGACAAAAGATCTACACTGAAATTTAGTGCATACTATTTAACATTTTTAATCTATTCACATTCAAAAGCTAGCAGCAATGTAGAGAAATATGCACCAAGTCTAGATACCTTAAGGTTATCCTCATATGTATATTCTACATAATTATGTTGTTTTTCTTTTGGTATATCAGCATTAAGGAGAAAATATACTGGGACATAGAAATTCAACATAGTCAGCAGGCAGCAAACAACTTTGTTGACATTAATATGGGAAGAATAAAATATCTCTGAATAAATTTTAACCAGAATGTTATAATTATAACCAAAGGGTAATAAATTATAACCAAAAGGCCAATGTTCAGTTTGATCCCCTGTCATTCTGAAGCAAGCCTGAAGCAAAGCCTCAAATATTCGTAAGACCGATATGGTAGTTTGTATCCAAGGCAAAGTAAAAAACACTTTGTGTGTTTTTCCAAACTAAAACTCTAGAAAAGCAGAAAAACATTATTATTGCCAAGGTCAAACTGAGTAGATCCAAATCCACAGCAACCAAACTTAAGACTTTTGAGAGCCAGGGATTTACAGGCACTGACAGCCTGTCCTCAGAGCCTGATTTCCTGCCAATCTAAAGCATCCAGGATTTCAGTCTTGCCCCTGAAAGGTAGTGCATGCAGGTCTCCCCTCTGCTGGAGAACTTCCAAAAACTAAGAATGTTTAAGAAAATAAGAAATAGTCTTCTGTAAGAAGATAATCGTCACGATGCATTATTGAACATGAGACATTCTTAATAAAATGCAAATGCTTTGCACTAGCTAAATTCACAGAAATTCTACTGCTAGTGTAAGTTATAGTGACAAAGAAATGAATGGTAGGAGGGAAGCTAGCAGAGGTCATATTTTGTGCCAAATAGCAGTGGCCAGATGGGTCCTTAATCTCATATTGCACAAAGGGGACCCTAACATCCTGGGGCAAGATGAGCAGCCATTTATCCATAGGAAGGCCCAAGGAAACCAGAGGGACAGGTGACTTAGGGAAGAAATGGGTTGATGCAAATAATACTTGGGACCTCGTGTCAAGAAAGCCAACAGGAGGATGGGGGAGGTGGGAACGCAGGGCTTGCTAAGGACAAGATCAGTCCCCTTCCAGGCAGCAGGAGATAAATCAGGGCTGCAGCCTGGAGACCTCCACCAGCAAGTCCTGCCTGCTGGAGGCTGGGGGCTTCCTGTGCACTCAGATATCTGACACCTCTGCATGAGCAAATGTAAAAGCAAATTCCTACATGCATGAGCCAAAGCTGAATCTGGCTGTGACTTACTGCCTGGTAGTGGGGAAAACACCAAATGTCTTCTAAGAGCATTTTATTGCTCTTCTGATACATGACAAATGCAGGGTGATCTTCTAGGGCCCAGGCTTCTTCAGCTGATATGTGCAAAGGCTTTTCTTCACACATGCTAAGAATTGTGGTGAAAACCTTCATATCAGGCCACTATGCTTGTATTGCCCCTGCAAGGAGGCCTGCCAGGCTTGGGGAGAGGTAACTAAGCAAGCCATGAAGACACCTGGTGAATCACAGCAGAAGATTTCAGCTGCAAGCATGCGCATTCAGAGGCCAAGACTTGCTGCAGGACACTGGCGACCAGCAGGTCCAGATGACCATGGGCTTCAACAAGGGCTGAATTCTCACCCAACTGAGGTCTTTTCACTGCTCAGTGGATGGATTTGCTGTGTAGCAAGTGGTTTCTGCCTAAAAAAATCACACGGCAGCAGTAACTTCAGGGAGCTCCAGGGCCTCCGCTGTTTGCACATCTCGGTTTCAGGAAGCCCCATCACTTCAGTGAACAGCCTCTTGACCCCAGGATCCATCTACCGCGCCAAGTGATGTATTTGCCAGCTGGAATATCCATCTGGGCAGTCAATCATTTAATAAGCCTTTCTTCCTACACAGAGGGTATTGATTTTTTCTTTTAGCCATAGCGAGAGGCTGGATTGTCAGAGTAGGTGTTCTGCAGCTCTCGCAGCCTTTTCCTCACGTAGCCACTGTTTTATTTCCCTCCTTATGATTTCCATCATCTTTTATTGCTACAGATACACTTCCTGTCATCTCCGTGTCCTGAAGCATCTCATTTTCTTTTGACTTGTACCTTGATTAATGTCTTCATCAGTTTTGCTTTGCTTGGTGTTATTGTGGAGTCACTGCCCTAGAAAACTCTTTGCTTTGAGAAGCTTATGGGGTTTTTTTGAATTGGTCAATGATTTTCACTTCTCCGTTTCACTTTGGCAGTTCCATGTATTTTACCCTTCCCTTTCTAGGGTTTTAAATGGCCTCAAATGTGGAGTTTGGGTCAAATGTCCCCCTCGCTTCTGACTGTGTTAATTAGGATGATTTGGGAAAAGCTAATGCATTAGAGGGCCACACCAGTGGTGGCTCACTCTAGAGACTGCAATTAAGTCTTAATTTTCAGACAAATAATCAATTCTCCATTCTTTTGAAAACACATAATTGAATCATTAGTTTTATTGTTTTTATCCTTCTCTATTCTTTAAAAAAATATAGATGATTAACTGCAGTTTAGTGAGTGGCAGTGTTTAAAGAACTGCTTTTTTTTTTTGCTGCTGCTGTGCTACCTGCCCTCTTGTCTCTCCAGAGTAGCTACAACACCCGCTTTTCCTGGAAAATAATAGGAAGAAAATGTACAGGGAGTCAGAGGTGGGGTGAGATGAGGAAAAGAGAGGAACTTTGTATTTTTATTATGTCATTGTGTGACCAGGCAATTCCTTGCTGAGCTTTGGTGGGTGATGGTGGAGGTCACCACTCACGAGCTGGAGGAAAAAAACTCTCTATCCAGTGTTTGAAACCCTCAAAGGTCCCAGAAAGGCAATCTGGGATAAAATAAGGAATTTAAAACTGAATTACAGTTTGCAGGTCAACTCAGTTTCCCCCCATTTGCCCCACAGCTTTCTTTTCCAAGGACTGCAGCAACCACACATAGTTACTAGATTTGTTTTAGAGTTTTACTCTTGCTCCTGCTGCAAATGTATGAAAATTCTGGTTAAAAAATAATAATAACTCACAGTAAAGGACTTACCATCATGAAAAAGACTAGAGTATCATGGTAGAATATTAGAATCCCCTGGTTATTTCCAGCCCAGTTGTCCTCTTGCTAAAGAGATGTTTCCTGACAAACACAGATTTATTAAGCCTTGAAATATTGTTCCATGATGCTGTCACCTTCCTCTTGCAAAACCAAGTGTGGGAGTTTTGCCTTGCCAGCATGAGACTGACAACTGAAAAGCATCACAAATAGACAGAGTCAGTCTCAAAGCAGGGGGGATCGTTGTGTTGCCACCACTGATATCGCAGCGACCTTATTTTGAGCTGGGATTGGGGTGAGCCCTGGGCTGGCCCAGGATGGGCATCCAAAGGATGGCAGAAGGGAGGCAGCACCAGCATCCCCAGAGGGGCATCCCAGGCATCTGCAGGGCTGGTGCCTGGGAGACACATCCCCTTTTATCACCACTTTAAATTTCCCCCAGTGCTGCCTGCATTGGGTGGGCAAAGGGCCAGGATGCACACAGGAAAAAACATCTTCCTCCAAAAAGCACCACAGCATCTTCCCGCAGCCCTGCAGGCTCCTCAGCAGTTTGTTTCCAGCCTTGGCTGTTAGCATGTTTTGCCTAATTTCCTCTTCAGATATAGCTGGTCGCAGCTTTCAGCCATTCATCCTTTTCCACTAGATTAAAGAGCTCTTTTCTCCCTCTGAAGATAGATATTCACTGTAATCAAGACCTTTCAGTCTTTTTGATAAGCCTGACAAATCGTGCTTTTGAAATCTCTCTCCCCATTAGGTGTTTTCTCTAGTCCTTGGCCCACTTTCACTTTTTTTTTTCCGTCTCTCACTCGGTTTTCCCGCAGCTCATCCCACACGGATCCTGAACGGCACAAGGGACGACCCAGCAGTGCCAGCACCACCGCCATGGGAAGGAAAATCAGTTCCCTCCTCCGTGTCACCATTTCCCTGTTTTTCCATCCAAAATCTCAGAAACCTCTTCCAACTACAGCAAGCCCTTGAGCCTTGTGTGTCTTCTAAATCATTTAAAGAAAAAAAAATGAAAAAAAAATAAAAGCACACATTAAGTGCAGCCATTTTTTATTTCTTCCTTCTTAAAGTTAAGAAGTTCACTTACTTTTGGGCTATATTTTAAAGCTGTGGACCAGCTGACCAGGAACCACATCTCTTATTGCTGCCTTGTCCTCATCGTTTAATGCATCCTTCATCCTTGTGTCAGATTGTATCAGGCATGGGCTAATGCACCTTCTAGATTGCTGCTGAACAGCTTCTGGCCTTGGAGCAATATCTGTGCACTCTTACCAAGACCCCCTCCCCAAACCTCATTTAATGGTGATGATTTATTGTCAAATTCTGCTCACAGAAAGCGTTTTTAAAAGTTTTAAATCCTTTTTTCACATGCTTTTTTTAAACCTATGTAGCGCTAATATTATATCCTTCAATACCAAGTTAAGCACCTCAGAAAAGTCTTTTTTATTTGCATAGACTCAGTTATTTTTGCAAGCTATAATTTTTGCAAGCTATATAAATATAATTTTTGCAAGCTATATAAAGCCATAATATATAACCTGGGTAGGTAGCAAAAGGCTTGTCCACACTGCTGGCCTCAGTGTCACTGCTGGTCAGGCAGCTGGAAGCAATCTCTAAATGCTAATATGCATGTTTCTCTGCAAACACAGGTATTTACCTGATGGCAATTCCCTGGTCCATGCACCAGAAAGATATACATACACATAGGGGGGCTTTATTTATGCAGGGCAGGGAGACTGGGCAGCCTCCAGAGCACTTTCCCTCCTACCTGGGCACCGTGTTCAGCAATGTTCTTCAGCAGATACCTCGGCACTTTCTGTAACTGTGGGCTGGCTGAGGCAAGGAGATGGTAGTGGAGATGTTGCATGGGATCCTCCCAATTTCCCTTCCTCACTGCCAGCATTTAGCTTCTGATGATAAACACCCACCATTTAGGAGTCCCTGTTTTAAAACAGTTTTTATGGTTGGACATTGCAGCTTTCTTCCTGCAAAAAAAAAAACAATAGATGAAGTTTATCCCTAATGTATAGCCGCTGAATTGGATGCAAGGTTTCCTTGGGTTCCTTTGAAACCCTTCTCCCCTGTCATTGCAGACTTCTAATGGTGTCACATTTTCACCTTTTTGTGATGGAATAAGGACTTCTCTCCTCTCACATGTCCTAGCAATGTAGCTGCTGCAGAGGTGAGATGTGGAAAGCAGTCCAAAAGCCTGGCTATGTTTGACTTTTTCGAAAGGATTTTTCACTTCCCTGGTATTTGGGAGATCCTATTCAAAATATCATGGGAAGAACTGACTTTTCACAAAGAGAATGTCCAGCAAAATTAATCTCTATGCCAAGGAGTTTAAAGTACCCAACATCATCAGTTGAGATGTGGCCAATTTGGGAAATCTGGCCACAGTGTTCTGCTGAAGAGTGAGGCGAGGAAAAGCTTTTCCATCCTGTGCGAGCTTCCATCGAACACAGGGATAACTCCAACGGCCTTTGTGGCTCTGCATCCTCACCATCAAGGTCTCTTCCTAACTGGCTGTGTCGTGCTGACTGACTGCCTTACCAGCTGTGATGGGATGGCCTTTATTGAACTCTGCTACAGAAGCTGTTCCACATTTTATAAATAACTCAAAATTCACTGCATGGGGGGATCTGAGCTAGGATCTTCTTCCTCTAATGTGAGGAGAAGGAACGGCTGCTTTGAATTAGACTCTTTGGTCTACAGGCTCTAGCTGTTAGGAAGAATGAAATATTCCTTCCACCTTCTGTTCAAAGATGACACCTTGGTTATAGTTTCTCTGAACGCTCTCTGTTGCAATTTTGTCTATGGAATATACATCTTTTATAAGTCACCTCAAACTAATTAGGTCTCTGTTTTTACTGAGGAGATGAAGGAATGCACTGTCTGTGACCAAATTACAGGACTCGCTGCACAGATGTCACCTACAAGCCAAGCTGGATCAGAGCAGGGAGAGGAGCATGGAGGCTTTATTTAGCCATTACTGTGTATTTTACCACTTCTACAGTTATTGTATTAAATTGCTGCTTGTGAAGAAAGCCCTGGAAGAGCTGAGATGCCAGGATGGCAGGAGGGAGAGTAGCTGTCATATGCTGGGTGGCTGTCAGCTCCTTAAATTTGGTGCTTGTTCTTGTTCATGCCAGCCCAGGAATTCAGGACAGTTATAGCTGCTCATCCCAGGATCAAATGTGGGTCATCATTTACCTTTGAACATTTTTAATGATTTCCTACCACGCTTCCCTAATGATAATTATGCAACATGAGGGAATTAAAGCAATAATGCTGTAAGTGGAGATGGAATTTGGCTGTGAGAAAGGACAAGTAGTTCAGTTGGGTTCCTCTGCACCCAGCAGCTGAGGGCCGTGCTGTGCAGGACTGACAGCTCCCACATTCTGCTGAATGAAGGGAAGGAAGGCAGCAATGCTCATAAAGGCGAAGTGCTGGCCTGGCCTCCAGCATCCTGCACTGATATGGTGCAAGCGACACAATTGCCTCGTGCTGTGATGTCCTTCTGCTGGCCATGCCAAGGATAAAGACCTCAACAGCAATGTCAGAGGGAAGACAACTTTTCTCATGGATGGAAACTTTATTGAAATTAATTAAATAGCCACAGTATTGCAGTTACCTGTGAGATTTATCAAATATTTATCCAAACGCATTCATTTTAATCTTAAGTAATTGTAGTCCTGGACGTATGCTAATTGAAAATCAGATTCTGATCTCTTATTTAGTGTACTCAATTGTTAGAAAACTTAATTTGTTCTGGAATACCTATTTTGGCAACTGGACATTGCAATGACAGCCTTTCCCTACATAAAAAATTTGCTTCAGAACCTGATTACTCATGATTTCTATCAGATATGAATTGAAGGTACTGGGGAAGTGTAGCACTGGGATATTTTAGATTGAAATTGCCTTGCTATCTGTTCTGCTGCAGCTCTCTTCCAAAATAGACTTTATGATATAAATTACCTTATAGATTTGTAAAGCATGACATAGAAACATTATATACCCTGTAAGTGCTTTAAAATTAATTTGTTCTTGAATGTGTCCATGTATGAATGAATGAATGAATTTGACATAAGCCTCTCAATTTTATGCTCCACTACAGAAGGTGTACAAAGTACAGACTGTAAATCAACCTCCACGTTTGCTGAAATGACTGCTCAGCTATGAAAATAGTCTGGCCAATATTTAAAGAAGATTTAGATACAAAAATAATAACATGTGCAAGAGAGCTGACATACAGCCCAGAGACGTTCTAACCTAAGGTAGCATCCCTGTGCAGGTTCTCCAGGCATGGGCTGGATTATAAAAGGATGAGGAGGTCACGGGGAGGCAGGTGAGATCGTGATGGTGCCTTGTCCATCGTGCTGGTGGAGCTGATGCATCTACCTCTGTAGGCAGAGCTTATAGGAATGAAATGCCATGGCAGGTAGTGGGTCAGATCTCTGAGATGTTCGGAGGCAGTAAGTAGAGTTTAGCATTTTTACCTGTTTTATTAATTAATAATGCATGTTAAGTCCATAACACAATTATTTAGGAATTTGGGTCAGATTCAGCAATAACTTTGCCTGAGAAATAAGATGGACCTGGGTGGTAGTTTTTCTTTCTTCCCATTTCTACTGATGAGGAGACTGTCACCCTGGGCTCCAGCCTCCTGCTGTCCACCCCAGGAGAACAACTTCTCATCATCCTGCCAGGGCAAAAGAAGTTGGACATCTCCGCTTTCACTGTGACTTAATCTGATGTAAATCGTTGCCATGGCCATTGTCCACAGACAATGGAGAGTCATTCCATTAAACACCTGATCTTCGCCTCTTGACTGCTGCATATGTTTTCACTAAGTAGTTACAGGCAAAATAGCCACAACAGGAGAATTTGAGAACATCTTATGTCAGGTGACCTCAGACTGGAATCTGAGGGAGTTTTTCCAGTAAAAGACAGACTTTGGCTCAAATCGCTGTGTGTAGCAGCAGAGTGTGGTCTTGACCTCAGTAAATGCCCTTCTCTTTGAGCGCAGGGTCAAACAAGAATAGCTGCCACATCTTGTTCTTCTCCTTTGTAATGCTGGTCTTTCTTCCTCTGCCTTTACAACACGTTGCTCAGATCATGTATTTTCCTGATCTGAAACCAGGTTTTTCAGGATTTCATTTCTGAAGGTTGATAGGAAACTTTTCTTTCTTTCTGGTTCTGTTGCTGAACCAAAAAAAGAAAAAAAATCAATGATTCCTACAGCTCTGATGGTGTGAACTGCAGTTCACACTGCAGAGAGCAATATTAGCAGTCTAGGGAGACCTGAAACAAAAGCAGCAGCTTAAAAGAGAAAGAAACTCAAAAGGACCAGAGCCACCTGCCATAGAGACAAATATTGAAATCTATTGACTGGAGGGATTCAGCAGAGATATTGTCCTTAACATCATAGATGAGTTTACTATCTAAATAATAAACGTACCCCTCAGAAGCAAAAAAAAAAAAATCTTTTGATAGGAGGAAGAAATTTTGAAAATAGATTTTTTTAAAGTAATAAAGGGAGAAAATCAAAGGTGTGATTACACGGATTAAATCCAAACTTAGTTGTTTCTCTGAGAAGATCTCAAGGGTGGAAAATATATTTCAATCAGAAAAAGAAGAAATATACTATTTCTTTTAAATAGGTATTAAATGTAGTGTTCTTACATTAACGGGCATAATGCAGTGTTTTTTTTCTATGGCTTCATAGTTTAAATGAGTTTGGTAGCTTTGGGTGATGCAAATTCCTGCATCCCTGTTTTGCATGACTTCGATATCATCCCTATGGCGACTGTTCTTTGCAAGTGGATGTGCTCTCTGGTTCTCCTGCCCAGCCCTTTCCCTGCTAGCAAATGAAAAGGAGAAAAATGGAGGTAGGTCTGGCTTAAGAGTGCAGGTCTCCCTCCAACAAAGCTTTTAAGCATGTGATTAATCCATCCTCATTCAGAGAAGTGCTGAAGCAGCAACCTTTTGCTGTGGACACCCTGGGAGTATCACTCCAGTTAAGTCACTTCGTTAAGTGTTTTGCTGAGCAAAGATGGGCAGTGGGAATGGGAAGGGCAGCTTCGGCAACACCGAGGGCGCAGCACCCGCCTGTGGAGTCCATACATGAGGAGTATTAAGGGAATTAAGGGAATTGGGGGATTGGGGAATTGGGGAATTGGGGATTGGGAATTGGGGATTGGAAAATTAAGGGAATTGGGGGAATTAAGGGTATTGAGGGATTAAGGGAATGGAACATCTCTGGTATGAGGAGAGACTAAGTGAGCTGGGCCTGTTTTCCCTGGAGAAGAGAAGGCTGAGAGGGGATATGATTAATATGTATAAGTTCAGGAAGGG
>JAVCKT010096673.1:0-12722 GCA_032273925.1 Rhynchotus rufescens | reverse complement strand
CTTTAATTTTTTCAATAAAAAGAACACTCAAAATGTACACAGTAATGTGGTTTTCTTTGTATTTGCCATTTTTTTTCCATTGAAAGATCAGAGTTAATGAACTCTTACCTTTTTGCATTGATAAGAAAAACACTTGGCACTTATGTAGTACTAATTAATCTCAGGATACATCATAAATATTGTTCCCTGTAACACTTCTCTGACGTGTCAAAGTTTGTTCATGTATTGCATGTTCAGAAACAATACTAAGATGCTGGAGAGGGTTTGGGCTGTGCTTACAACTGTCAGCTCTTGGGTCACATCCTACCTACACTCAATATGAGAATGAAGTTGGCCTTTGAAAGACAGCTGTAGGGCTGGCTGAAGCAGTTTGCTTATAAATATCAATGTCATAAAGTGCCCTGAAAAAGATGCTTTGAAATAAGAGGCTGAGGATTCTAAAGATACAGTAAGTTGGCTTAGAAGAAATGTGAAATGTTTGTAACTTGTGGTCATTACCTGTTGTGAAGTGATTACACCAATTTCTGGGTCTCCAAAGAACAACTGAATCTTGTTACTGCGGTCATTAAAATGAATGGCATTTAAATTTGGAGTTAGTGATTTAATAATTTACAAATTTTGTAAATAATTTACAAAATTACAAATTTACAAATTACAAATTGTAAATTACAAAATTTACAAAATTATAAATTTTGAAAATAATTTACAAATTTTGGGAATTGTGAGCACTCTATGTGGATAGAGCAGAGTGTGCATATCCTGAGGTGTCTTGTGCCTTTTTACAACCTTGAAAAAGTAGATGATACTGGAGTGTGAAAGCTAAAACACCACATCAATCAGAGGGGACAAAACAGACTTGTTGGATCCTGCGTCTCTTTAATAAATATGTCTAGCTTTCTGCAAGAGCTGAAGGAAGAGTTGTTTGCTCTTCATAAATAGACCCTGTGATGTTTCTCTCCACACTGTGTTAAGGATCGCGTGGGTTACAGAAACTCATCTTCAGATAGTCCTGTTTGCTGTAATACCTAAAACCACATATGATTGATTTTGGTTTTGTTTCTCCACAGAGATGTCAGTTCATTTAATAAAATCCAGCGCTTGATATCAGCCTTGGTAGCTTAATGCAGCTTACAGCATTGCACAGTTTATCAGCTCACAAACAAGACAGTTTGATGGGAAATTTCATTGGATTCAGTGATGTGACAGGAGAGTGATGTCTTTTCCTTAACGTACAGACAGTGCTGTTTTCAGATCTCAAATTGCTACATGCTGGCAGACAGACAGTGCCACAAGAAGGCACTAAGCACAGAACTTGGGTTGTGCCTAGTAAAATTAAACATAGACAAAATGACTCTGCGTTTCAGTAAAAATTTAGCAATAACTAGTGCTGTTTTCAACAGGAAGAAGCTTGGGGCATGATGGAATATCTTTGTTTTAATGAACTAAAGAAATCTTTAAATAGTAACAGGAAACCCAAGGCAGCCAAGCTCGTGACAAAGCTGGGGTGTTTCTCCTTGCACCATCCCTGCCACATTCTCATTGAGCAACGGTAGCAGCTGGTCCTTTCCAAAGCTTTTGCTATAGGCTGTGAAATGACACCGGGTGCCTATGACTTTGCTTACTCGAAACAAGCAGCCTTCTTCTCTATTCCACTGCCTTATCATCCTTTAGTTTTCTTGTGACTTGCATGCCCTTCTCGAGATAGATGCTGTCTCCATTGTGCTGCCTTCCTGTTAACTGAGTGCAGTACGGACTATGAACCTCATCAGCCCTGCTGGGTGAAGCATATGTGCTCCCAGGATAGGATTTGACCACCAGTCCATAGCACTGATTTCTCCTCCATCCTCTTCATAGAGAGCCAGTGGGGAGTCTCTCCCTGCTAGGTTTCAGACTGGTGCCTGTGGTCCAGGGCTTGTGGCTTCGCCCTTGAATTCTGTGTGCAGATTGTACACGGAGCCGGCGAGGGGCCTCGGAGACCCCCACATTCAGGTGCCTTATGCTGCACAGCAACCATCTGCTGGGCTATGAAGGTGGGTTAAAAAGGTGTATGGGAGCTAACTGCTTACAGTAATAATAATGCAGGCAGTATTTCCTGCCTGCTTTTCTTCCCTGAGAGGAGGTGAGGGGAAGTGTCAACATGACACATTTAAACTTAATCATATGTCACATGCAGTATTAGAATGAATGTGTATGGTGGACATGAACAAAGGTGGTATTTTTATATGTGCTTATACTTCAGGATGCATATTGACCTATTTCTAAATTTATATGAGGCCTTACTAATATAAGGAACTGCATCATTCACCCCAAGGGCTGGTGAAACAGCAGACGCTTGCGTTGTCTCAGAAGAGGCTGAGTAGACTTGACATGGAAGCATATTCTTCTTTGACAGTCTGCCTGATTTGTTGCTGCCTTTCTCATTGCTCCCTGTTTAAACCTTTCCTTTCTTGCAGCAGTGAAGTAGTGTGATTTAATTACATCTACATCCTCCTTAAAGATGTGGACTAGACAGAAGTAACTGTTTGCATTGCAAGAGTATTTTGAAGCCATGTCATGAACCTTTACCTCTATGTAGCAGACAGACGTGCTCAACCAAGGTTGTGATTTGGACAGCATCTGTTTGTCCTTTCTGAAATACTTCCTGATATTGCTAATTTTCTTAATTTGTTATGGATGCTTGCATTCAGAACTCCTTTTAATAATTTATATAATTATTTCTTCTACTTATTTTCTTCCTTTGTCAAGAAGATACCCAGATATAGTACATTTTTGTTTTAGGGCATTTTATGGCCTCTATAGCATGAATCTTATGGTGATTTTGGAACTGTAGTTTCTTTTCTTGAAAAGACATCTTCAGTAGTTATATGTGGCATGTCTGTAGCCTATAAATAACTTTCCTTTGCTGAGCCAGATGAGGCTGTTGGATAGATTAAACCCAACAATTTGAAGTATAAGGGAGGAAGCCACGAAAGCATTAGTTGGAAAATAAGACAGGTGGATGTGAATGAATGTAACTTCTTAAATAATTACTAGAAAGCAAACGCTTTAGCATGGATTGCTCTTTTTAATTCAGTGAAGGTCGACGCTGTTTGCAAGCCTGATTTGCATTTTCAGTCATGCGTTTACTCTGCCCCCATGGCTTTCATCAGGCCTTCTGCTCTTGCTCCTGTTTTACCCACAAGACTTTAATTGGCTACAGCTACAGAATAAGACGCACACGTCCGGTCTTGCTGCTTAAATGCTCTTTTCAGTGCTCCTTCACTGCCGAAACAGCTCCGAAACAGCTGTTAAGCCTTTATTTTCCTTCTAGAGCCATAACAAAACTAATTAATTATGTTGGTAATGCTGATTGCGTGCTTCAGTTTGCCATCTTTTTCTGAATGTCTGCCTTTCTTCTTTGGGAGCTGTGGGAACACTTGCATTTTGCTGCAACCTTATTGTTTTGAGAGCTGCAAGAGAAGAATTTTAATATCGAAGAACTGGCTTAAATTAGTTGATCATAAAGTTTTAAGGGTAACTCAAGATTTTTCGCAGGTCTTCCTGCGGTACATACTGTCATACATATAGCTTTGCTTTAGTTAGAAAGATAAAGCTCTTAGAAGCAGATAAGTGCTTAGAAGCAGATAAGTAAAGATAAGTGCTATATGTACATTTGGGGTGCAAAAGCTAGAGGTAATATCTGTTACCCTCCTACTCTTCATTCCATAAAAGGCACCTGGTGAGGTGTCACTGGTAAGAGTGCTCTCCTGGCCTACTTCTGTGGCAGCTGCCTTGAGAGGGAAGAATAAGGGCAATACTTAACTCTTGTGAAAATCCCCACCCAGAATTTATTAGAATTTGCCTCAACCTCATAGTGTTGACTTGGCTTTTTGGAGGGGACCATGGTAGCTGGTACCGTGTGCTTAGAGGGAAGGCAGAAACAAATCTGGTGGCATGGGCATGAGCAAAAGAAGTTGAAGCTTTTTTGTCACAGTGTGTGTCACGATGACCTCAAAACGTGACAACCCCCTGAAATTTGGGCTTAGAATAATACTGATCTTTGTACTTGCTTTAAAGTCTTAATTATTCCCATTCCTAACAGCCCTAAGCTCCAGAGGTAACACAAAGGATGAGTCGCCCCGGGGAGGCCCAGTCTGCTGCTGGCAGCCAGGGCTTGAGAGCCTGTCTGGGACACAGGATCGGGGTGTTCGCACCTCACTGGAAGGATGACCTGGTTGTTGCTGGAAGACAACTACCTTTTTGGATTCCTGAACTTCAAAAAGAAGATTGTTTATAGAAAGAGGCCAGAGTGGCCTCTGGAGGATGCAGCTGTTCTGGCGGCGACTCTAGGCTTGTTCAGTAGTCGCACGTGCTTCCTCCTCTTCGGATCTGGAATTCTCCAGAGTATCATTTACGTTACTGGGAAACACCAATAAAACAGTAAAACACTTGACACAGAGGATGACTTTCATTCCTGCCTTTTCTTCTGGGAAAAGCCTGCTCTTCAGTTCACAAAGTGAGGAATTTGGAGGAATAAAGGAAAATACAAAAATCTTACTGTGAAGGTAGACAGTGCCAAAGCGCTGCTGCAGATGAGCTGTGTCACACTGACCCTACCTGCCTCCTGCCCCTCATTTAAGTACCTCAGAGGATACGGCTGGTGTCTTCAGCTCTCAGTATGGAGGAGAGCCGGGACTTTGTGTCCTTGGATGTGGAGAAGTGCCCACGTCTGGCTGCAAAGGGCGGGTGGGTTCCCGTGTGCGGCTAGCTGGGCGCCCAGAGGTGGGTGCAGGCTCCGCAGCCCGGCCGTGCCTGCGTTAGGCGGCCAGGCCGCGCGGTACTTAGTGGGGAGGAGGCCCCATGTGCGGCCGTCCCGCGGCGGGACCAGCGCGGTGCGACGCTGCGGGCGCCCGGCACCCCGGGGTTCGGGGCGGACCGCGCCGGGCGGCCGTGCCCTAGGCCTGCGCTGCGTGCGGGGCGCTGCGTGCGGGGCGACCCGGTGCTCATCGGGGAGTCCCCAGGGGCCCGCGCGCTGCTCCCCTGCACTGAAACGCCCCTGTGCCCAGGCCTTGATTTCCTCGGCGCTCCACACTGAGTATATTGATCTTGGAAATAGCTGTCTGATTACAGGGCTCCTTTTTGTATTGCGATCAGTGAGCCCTCTGGTTTTTCCCAGTTATCTGGAACTTGCAGGGCATGCCCTCCCTTGTGTGTGGGGTGTTTCAAATGGGCAAGGCAAGGGGCATGTCCCATATATCAGTATGCCCTGGGGATCTCCTGTCCTCACAGGGCCTCACCAAGATAACTGTCAGTGCCTTTAGCTGCAAATCAGCTGCCTGTTTCTTGTCTCGGAGCGTGCTAGGCTTGGCCAAAACGCCAGGTAATCAGCAATGGAAACAAAGCAATAATACACAGCTCAGTTTGAACACTGAGCAGCGAAGAAGGCCGTGTTGCCTGCTGAGTAAACAGCGTGCACTGGTGAAGCACTTGCTGCGTGGTGCTTTTAAAGGGCTTATCTGAACTGTGAGTTTGTCCCAAACATTCCTGTCCTGAATATTTGATCTCTGCATGTAAACAGAGATGCTGCCATTAAGCTATCTTACCAAATGCAGCTTGAGCCTCATCAAGAAAGTCGTGTTTTATGCTTAGTAAGCAGCATAAAACCTACATAAAGTGTGCTAAAACAAATCCTTTTAGAGTGAGAGTGCTTAGTGAAATGCTGTGGGGGACATTTGTCTCGCAGACAGGAGGAGAATACACCTTCTCCAGTAACAACCACAGTGCTTTAAGCATAAGATCTGTGCACAAGGCTCAGCTCAGCTCTTGCTACCACATTACTGAGCTGTTTTGCTTTTCTTAAGTTCTTGTGTTTGTTGACTTCGTATCTGGTGGTTACTGGAAATAACTGCCAAAGTGACTCACCACGGAATGGTCTCAGCAGAGCTCGCTTTCTCGCATGACTTTTGGAGGCTGGGGCTCTCTCATCTCTCTTGTTTAACATAAATATGCAAACTATAGCAGTAGGGAGAGAGGTTTCTGTGGCATGCTGTTGTCTTCATCTCAAATATAGCATCTGCTTTTCAAAAAGGGAAAGCTGAATTCTTAAAATATACATAAATTTCACTAGGCATCTTAAAATCCTAGTTTTCTTAGAATAGCTTTTTGAGCCTCTTCAAGGGAAAAATGAATGTCATTCAGTTTTGAGTGAGCCTGGTTCAGTACAGTACATGAGTGTGAGTCTAATTAAGCAAGGAGCCCAATAACTTCAGAGCCTCTTTATCTTAGAAATGGGATTTTCCTCCTGTTCATGTTCATTTTCCTCCTTACCTTCCTAGTCAGTAGTTCCTTCAGTCTTTCTAATGTGCAAACCAATAAAATCTAAAGGGATGTAGAACACACCCTCTTCCCTGGCATTTTGGCAAGCATCAGCCTTTTGTTATGTCCTCTGCTTGGTTTAAAAAAATAAAATAAAATGAAAGTTACCATGGCAACTCTTGCCCACACTGGAAATCCATTATTTGAAGTTACTGGCATGGCTTTTATTTGCACGTTCTGCAAACACCACTGTTATTAAACAAACTATTAATTAGTCTTCCAGTCACTGACTTAGAAAACGGCTGTGAGTAGTGTTGCAAATTTCTGATTCCAGGTAGGGTTAGTTGTGGGTAGAATGAGCTGTGCAGAGCTCTAGGGAGCTGAGTTTGTGCAATCTTTACTTCAGCCTGTCTCTTTCATTCCATTCGTCCTGAAGCCACACGACCTTGCTTGAAGCATTCAGGAACTGGACAAAGAGGTATCTAATAGATGGGGTTTTTTTTGTTTATGTTTTCCTAGATGCCTTTTCCTGGTTTTTGGTTCTGCACCGGCCTTTCTTTACAGATATTAATTGTATTCTGTGCATTTTTTTTTTTGACTGTGAACTTAAATCTTTTAAAAGATGCTTCATACGGTACTTCAGTTGTGTTCTGTGTAAGTAATGATGACTGAAGCATGCAGTTAGAATCCGGATTGGTGGTTGTTCCTATTTGATGCTTGAAAATTATCCTAATGCGTTCGTTGAATTCATTTCTAGTGGCGTACAGTAATGCAGTCAGTTTATATTATTAAGGGGTTTATTATGATTTCTTAATTTATATTGCAGGATGACAGTAAGAGACTGTGCTCGATAAATCTGTTGGTTTTGTTTTTCTCTTTCAGGAATTTCCATGAGATGCAGATCATGTGTTGGGAGAAGGATGAGTCCTGTATTTTTCTCAGGAGTCTTCCGATACATTTGCTTAATGCCCTTTTAAAAGTGCTGTAATTGAGTTCATGTGAAACAAATTGTTTTGAATCATGAATGAAGAGAAAAGCCTTGGTGCATCGCAGAAAATGTTGTCTCCTTCAAGGAGTACGAGCAGCTGTTCCTCCAAGCAAGGAAGTCGTCAGGTAAAACTGCTTTTCCTCTACCCCAAACTAAAAGAATTATTGAAACTGGGAGTTACTTTTGCTTTTGGGTAGTGGTGCCTCTCCTAAATTTTGTTTTCATGTGGCTTGTTTCTTTTATCGTGTTTCTATCTTTCCTCTTTCTGTTTTTGTTGGCAGCTGCTGCTTGTTTTCTGTCAAGCACACTCAGCTCGTGTTGTTGGATATCAGGCACATGTAAAACTAGAATGGTTAACGGTTGATTCAGATTTTTATCTCATTGTATGCTGCTTTTATATTGCAACATTGCTTCTGAGGATGCTTTGTTTCCTTGGCCCTGCAATCCCCAGTCTTCCCTGGAATGTGCCGCTTCTGTGGTAGAATATTTTCAGTGTGCTCCGCTTATTTCAAGCTTCCAGGGAAAGGTGGACAGGCTGATGTGAAAGGGAACGCAGTTTTTCTGAAACTTGATGTAGAGTCCCTATTGAAACCAGAAGTGTGGCTGAAAGTGCCAGTCTGTGCTGTAGAACTGCAGCTAAGAAAGCGTGTAGCATGATGCATCTCCATGCCTGATACTGGATGAAAAACCAAAAACATGCTTGCTTTTTGCAGAAGTTATTTATTCTCTCAACTTTACAGTTTTAAAATGCATGCCTATCAGCGTTTTTGCCAGGCTAGTGAAACAGAGGATGGCTCTGTGTGTGGGCAAGAAAAAATGACCTGCAGCCGCGCTGAGAGTTAGGATTTGAACACGAACCAGCCATGCTTGCACAGAGTGTGAGCAGTGGGCTCAGCATAAAGTTGTATTTATGCAGATGCTGCCTTAGTGGAGTATTTGAAACTGCTTCTGGTTGAAATTTTAATGGGATTTGAGCAACCACGTCTCCTAAAAGCTTTGCAGACCTCTGCTGTGTTTTGAAATAGCACCTGCTTTTCAGGGACTTCTGGCCCTCCACACAATTGGAGAGAGGCAAATTTCTGAGCAATTTCTGCCTTTAAAAGGGCTGTGTTTGTAAGAAATGGTATGCATTTCTAGTACACTGAGCTAGGAAATCCCTGCTTTCAGGGGACTCTTGATTTCTTGCGGTACTATTTATCTATTCTCAGTATGATATAACCTCAAATAAAGTGCAATTTGAGACATTAGTACTGTCTGTTCCAACAGCTAATGGCAATCAAGTGGTGTTATATGGTATTTTAATAATAAGATTTATACAAGCATGACTAAATCCACTATTAAATTATGTAGTCAGTAGAAGCACTTATGCAAAGGGAATTTCTCAAAAAGTCCCCTCATTTCCATTGAATTATCAAATCTATTGAACAGCTCAGCTGCCTTGCCCAGAAATTGCACCGTTAGCCAGTGCCCATGCTTACCCAAAGGAACAGAAGTTCTCACACCAGCTGCAAGAAGGGAGTAATTTAGTAAGGCTTGATAGCACCTTGTCTCTTTGCAGGCTTGTAGCCTTGTTCAGTCTGTACAGAAAGAAATGCAAGGTATAGCTGAAGGAGGTGAGAGATGCAACTTACTGTTTCTTTTTTTCCATAATTTTGGTACATACTCGTTGATTTACTTTGGTCAGACAGATGGTAACTTGCCTCATGCACCTATCATGTCAATTTAGATTGAGGTATAAAGTGATTTGTTTCTCAATGTATTATGAAGTCAGCATAGGTTTTGCTTCCTGTGCTAGGCGTGATTAATGTTTCAGAATTTCTCTTCTGATGCTGATTAATCCTTGCAGCACCAAGTGTTACAGCATAGTTCTGCATATAGGGAACCAGAAGCGCTTCAGTTCAATAACTTGTCCACATCTTCTGTCAACGACAGAACCAAGCTGCAGAAGTGGGGGGAATTTGCCTTGTTGTTTATGCTGTGAAATGGTCACTGAGTAGTGCTGAAACCCTGCCCCATGTAAAGCCAGCAGAGAACCAGCAACACTCTTTCAGAAGTCACGTGTGTTTCCTAAGGCTCTGCTTATATTTTCTTTCTCTGCCATTTCTTAATGAGGACTTCTAATATTTGTTAGAGATTCTTCAAAACCCTCTCCTCTCCTTCCTGTACCAAGCACAGTAAGTGCCCAGATTAGATGCTCAGAACTTCCTTTGCACCTATCCAGCCCTTGCTGAAGGCAGTGAGAGGTCTTGCCTCAGTCTAGCTACCTCAAGAAAGAAAAAAAGAAAACCCCAGTTAATTAGCTCTAAATCCTGATTCTTTTTCCAGAGCTGTCAGGGTACGTGCATGGCTGTGCTCCTACTGCTGCTCTTCTCCGAATTCCCAGATGCTTTTGCTGTTTTACACATGACTGGTTTTTCACAATGAAGCTGTCATGCAGTTTGCAGAACAAACAGTTTTGCTGTGGAAAACAAAGATTTTAATATCCTGTACAGTATGCAGTCTGTCTGGATGTTTACTTGACAAAGAACTTGTGCTGCTTATTTTTCCCTGTTTTTTTAAATTTCTTTATTAATTGTATTTTAGGTTGGTAGCATGTTTGAGTGAATGTTTTGATAAATAGTTGTCCTTGCTCCACGTGGAAGGAGAGGCCTTTAGTGTTAACACAGGCAGCGCTGACTGCACAAGGCTGATTCACGAACCCGGGCGCAGCAGCTCTTTGGGAGAAGACTGGTTCCCTTCTCCCTTCTGCTCCCCGGCAGCTTCCAGTCTTGCAGCTTATAAAGGTCTGTGTCTCCTTAAGTATACCCTTGTTTTACTAGTATAAGGTTTGAATTTTTGCTCTAGGCAACAAAGAATAGAGATCTTTCTCAGCCTCCCAGGAAATTTCTTATTACATTGGATTGAGTAGTATTGTTTATATAATTTTATTTTGCACTCAGCCCTTTGGACTGGTAAGTTGGAGCTTCTCCGTCCACATCTACCTACCCGCCTGCTCAGGGCTGACGAGACTGGGTGAGCGATGCTGCTGCCTCAAGGTTAATTTGACCTTTTCATCTGCATGTTAGTTTAAACTACAACACTTCAGGTACTCTATGAAGAGAAAAACAATAATATAAAGTTCTCTAAAACTTGAAAAACAACCAAAACAGTAAGGATCCTCTAATTCAAATTTAAAAAACAAAACCATATTGTATGCACAACTTAACTCTAGCAGGATTTTCATTTGCAAGTCGTTGAAGAAAAGAATACAATTTAACACCAATGCAAATATTTTTTCTATGTGCTGAGTGAAAGATGAAATGTAAGACTCTTTCATTTGCCTTCCAGTCCCGTGGAAGACTCCTTACACATCCTGCAAATATTTGTGCCTCTCTTGGGCACCTTCAGAATCCGCCTCCTCTTTGCTTGCTGGGTAACAACAGATCTGCCTGGGTGCTGCTTACTGTTTTGCCAAAGGACTGCGCTGCTTGTGTGGCAAGGCAGTTCTTTATATCTAATTAAGTGGAAAGAAACTCTGAAAAGCTCAGGAGTAAAGGAACGTGCTATTTTATGTTTTATTTTATTCTTTTCAAAAAAACCCAGCTTCATTGCAGGTATGCACAGGTCCCCAGGAGCAAGTAATGCCTTGCTAGTTCACCTTGAATCCCCATAATGGGGGGAGGCTCCTGCTGCTTCCTCTGCTGTTTTCTCCCCTGCCCTCCTTCTCTCACGTATAGGATCTCTATCTTCCTCAGAGCTACAGTTTTGCTTTTATTATTTTTTGTTTGTTTTGTTTGGTGAGGAAGGGAAGCTGTGGTTGATCATCTTTAAATTGAAATTGGCCTGTGATCAAAAGAAGGTCTGTCACGGGAGTAATTTTTAAAGTCTAATATGTTAAGCAACTTTTTAAATAGATGCAGTAGGGAATAGCTTTATGACAGGATGACTGCTTAAAAAAGTCTCATGTTCTAAAAAAGAAAATTAAATCACTTCTGCCAATTTTATGAACCGTAATAAATGCTTTGGTTGCAGCTGATGCAAACCCTTATCCCCCACAAAGCGACTTTCTATTTTTGGTACTTTAAAATATGCAGTACAACTGACTGCGTTTTGCATTGGAAGAAAGCCTGGCGCTCTCATCTGCTCTGCCCAAGGAGCCTCAAGAGCAAGTATCAGTCTGAGAGTCTTTCCCACTCCTTACTCCATTCCTTCTGCTGAAGTAGTTTGTGGCCTTGAGGAGTACAGAATATTGCAGAAAACCAGGGTGCTTTTAGTTTGTTGAATAAAATAACTCCGGTTATCTAATGACAGTCTGATCTGGGAAGACCAGGGTGTGTGATTTGGGTCCTTTTTTTTATTACTTCCTCTTTTTTTTTCCTGTCCAGCCACATAGATATGACCAAAGTAACAACTATGAGACAAATTTCCAGTGCTAACAGGAAAGGAGGACCACTTTATCAGAAGGTTTAAGAGCAGTATATCCCTCCATAGGCCCAGACTGAAAGTCTCATCTCAGCCAGCAAAGGCGGCGATCCTTTCACGCAGATATTAGCTCATTACAATATTATAAAATCTCTTAAAGTGTCATAACCTTTGGCCTGTGCTATCTTGGACGTCAGGCCTGTATCAGTGTTGTTAATGCCATTTAGCTGTGGCCTTTCTGTTATCACTGTGCTCTGGGGTATTTTTTCAGTTCCTTGCTGTGAGATAAGAATCAGCAAAATGGAGCATAATTGAAATGCGTCCAGCAGCTTTCAGGAAATCCTGTATTTCCAATTTGCTCCTCTGCTATTTCGGACAGATGAGAACAGATGATAACAAACCACCCTGAGTCATTTGCCTTAATTTTAGAGAGTGAGCAGTTTTCTTTTGCAGCTGGTCCCTACAATAGTGACTAAAACTTCTTTTTCTTTAAAATACTGCTTAAGATCTTACAGGACTTGTGTGAAGAGCAAAATGGATCCTAAAACAGTCACAGTGGCAGTGTTTTAAAAGCTGTGGGAGTACAAGGGTTTGGATAAGGGGGAAAAAAAAAGGCTCTTCTGGCTACATGGATCTGGTACAGGACCAAATAAATGCCTTTTTTTGTTGCAGGGTTGTGTCCTGTGGTTATTTAACAGTTTCCCCAAACTGTTAATTTTCTCTAGTGTTCCCTGTCATTCCTTGGGTAACTTGGTGGTTAATCAAGAGAAGCCCTATGCTTTTAGAAGGATCTAGTTCAGCTGGCCCTAAAACTTCCTGAAGTTTTCCTAAAACTTGCAAACTGAAGTTTGCTCCTCAAGGAGCTTGAGGCTCCTGGAGAACAAGAAATGTCAGTTATGTCAGTTGAAACTTCCTCATTTGAGGTACGGCTTGGCACGAACCCAGAGCCCAAGAGGGTCGTTCACTCTCTGCTGGGATCCACTTAGTGGGAAGCTTCAGCTTTTTCTCATTTTTTTTTTTTTTTTTTTTTTTTTTTTTT
>JAVCKT010096672.1:0-12722 GCA_032273925.1 Rhynchotus rufescens | reverse complement strand
AAGTAGGTCTTTTTTAGACAGTATTTCTCTTCACCTTGTAGAGCTGTACAGCAAGATTTCTTAATTTCCCAATTTACACCTAAAATAATAAGTATTCTGAACATTTACTAGAGTGCTCACAAAATTCAAATAGAGACATTAAGTAAAAATGCAAAGAAACAGTTTTGATACCAATCCTCTGACACCTGAAGTGATGTAATTTTTTGAAATGCAGATTTTAGTTGCAAGAGCACCTTTGATTCTTGCTATATTTCTATCATTCAAGCACTTTTTAATATTTTACTGTTTTTTTGACATTAAATATCAGAAATATTTATATGCTTAATTCTAACAAAAGCTATGTTCATCTAGTCCTGAGTGGTTTAAAAATTTAGAAGCCATTTTTTTTTAAAAAAAAACATTCCTGTTCCCCACAGTTCTTCTGCCTTCTTTCCAAATCAGCACAATACCCATCACGTTATCAGTTCTTAGCTCCAATAGAAATAATACCAGATGAAAATACACAACTGCCATTACTTCCGAGTGATTAAAAAAACAGTAACAGTAGTAACAATATAAAAACAGTTTATAGCAGTGTGAAAGATTTAGTGGTTACAGTTTTAAACTATGCATTTACATTACAACATTCCACTGGTATCGCTAAGCTTGATTCACTCCCAGTAGCCTATTTAAAGCAGTCTTTTACTGGAAACACTCATCCTCATGAAATTTAGCTGTTTGGCAGCTGCCAGCAGAACAGTGCTGATGCTCCCTTTGCATTATAGTGCAGAGAATGTCCTTTACACATCAGCCACGCCAACCAGCATAAGATTTCAAGGACAGCAGAAACAAAACACAAATCTTTTGTTCTGTTATTATCAATCAAAATCTACCTAGGAGCATAAAAAAGCAGAAATCCCTAGTGTGGAGATTAAGGCTTAGCTCATTTGTAATACTTATCTAGAGGAGGTGTAACCAGAGAGATGGAGACAGAATACAAGTTTTGTTTTCAAGGTAGGTTTTGCAGTTTTTTGGATGGTCAGACTCATAAAGAGGCAGTGAGAAAGTCTGGATAGACCCAAAGATACTGGGTCAGTAAACAAATATAATCCAATTTGAAGAATGCACTTTGAAGGAGAATACTTCAACTGCATTTGTTGTTACACAAGGTTTAGAGGTTATTGGTAGGGAGCCAAGTAAGGTTTGACAAAATCATCTGCTGCTCTATTTTTTAATCTATTATGAAGCAAATTTAAAAATGTAAAGAAAAGTTTGTTCCAGATATGCCTGAAAAAATTTGTATGACGATAGTTTGATAAGACAAAGCTGGCATAACAAAGATCATAGGATTTCCTTCAACTAATTCCTGCCTGACTTGAGTGTACCCTTATGTCAGATGAATTCCATGGAGAATTCTGTATTAACCACTTTACTTTTCTAGTACTTTTCTCTCCTAGCTGAATTTAGCTGGCCTAATATTCCTGGTGTCATATTTTCTTGTATAGGATTTTGTACAAATGTTTCTTCTTAGACTGAGTATCTTTCTTTCTTGGAGGCCTCACTTCATGGATTTCATGGAAAAAAAACAACATAAAGCAGAAGTCTTTAGTCTCCCTGGACAACAGTTTAAATCAAACATACCTTGTTCTTTGAAGTAAATGGTCTGCTCACATTTTATCTTGGCTAAGAGCATGACATACCAGGATCAAAAATACCTGAACAGCTCTAACAAAGTCTCCAGAGACTTTTTAAAAATGGAATACAATTCAATGCCTTTGTGAAAGCTCTTCTGTTTCTCAGCAATGCACTGATCATGTGGGTCACCTCTCCAAAATCTGAGCGCTTAACCATCCCATACATGTGCATAGATGAAGGTAGCACAGCAAAAAATATTCTTGTTTTTGTTCTAGTTGAAATTAATCCAAAGGCTTAATTTCAGAACAAAACTTAGCATTTTGTAGGGGAAAAGGTTTATTTTTAATTAATAAATTTTCCTTAATGCTTGTGTATTTCTCCCAGCTGAAATCATGTCACATTTAGGTTTTCTTTGTTTCATTAACATATTATTCTCAACAATGGCTATGTCAGGTTACAAACATATATTTATGTTGCATCTTTTAATAAGTAAATTCACTTTTAGAAGTGTATTCACTTTTGATAAGTCTGAACAGCCAATTAAGACCAGAACTTGCTCACTTGGTTGGACCTGTAGGCTTCCACAGTCACCACTCCTACCAGGACACAGTGCTAGACACTCTCCCTTCTCCCTACAGCTTGAATTATTAACACTTACCACGCTCTCCAGGGCTTTCCAGGGCTTGTATAACCTACAGACAACAAGATTTCTGTTGAATTAAACCAAAATAAAACAGAAGAAGAAAAGCACGAACTACTTCTTCATCAAAAACAGGCATAGAGAAGTAAATTTCAGTGTCTTGCCAGCTGCTGCATGGCAGAATTACAAGTTTTAGAGCCATCTTAATTCCTTACAGGATCACATTATATTACTGCTCTTGTTGCAAGTACAACAGGATGACAGGTTCATTATCGTACTCCCATTTCTCCTTAAAAATAAACACAACATGTTTTACTATCCATTCTCATTAGATCAAAAGCTTTAGCTGCACCATCTAAGAAAGAAGCTTTTTTTCCTTACAAACATCATGACTCTGTGGTTTCATCGGCTTAACCACATTTACATCTTAACAGACTGGCATAGACATTTTTCAAACTTAAAACACACCCAATGTAAATTATTTTTAAACTAGCTTTGTGCATTATTGTTTAATCTCCTTAATGGTAGTTAACTGACATTTTCAGATGTGCTGAAGGGCTCATCCCGAGTAATAAAGCAGGAGGATTACAGTAAAAACCTCAAGCAAGTCCTTAGGGCTAAGTTTGAGTTGCCAAGCCATAAATAAGATGTTTCTTAGTAATATTAAGGGTTTACACCTGTGATGTAAAAAGCTCATCACTCCAAGCACCAGTTTCTTGAAGTCATGAAATCTTGGTGGATTTACATATCAGCTTTTCAGTTTGTTCAGATGCAAGTTTAGTTAAGGTAACAATACTTGACTTCTGCAGCCATGAGTGCATTTAGCATTCAAAAACTGATTTGTCATCGTCTTTTTGCTACATAAAGCACTGTGTGTACTGCACGTGCCATTGCTGGGCTACAAGGCACCAAGCAGTGTTTTATTAACAGACGTCAACTTTGATGATGCAGCCACCGCATGGCCACGTTAGGGTGGCTGTGACTGGAAAATACCTGTTGGCAGTGGTACAGGATACCCAAGGTGTACAAGCTTATAAAAGGGTAAAACAACAGTAGCAAATACCACAAGAAGTTTGGACTGAATTTCTCATAGGGAAAAGGAAGAGAAGATCTTAAAGTAAGAGTCAGATTGAAGCTGTTCCATCAATGAGAAAAAGTCTAAGTGATAAAGCAGAGAAAGGGGACTATAAAAATGACAATGTCAGATCTACAGAAACAATCTGGAACATAACAAAAAACATGTAGTGGCAGGGCTACAGGCAGAAGAATTTTAGAAAGGATTTTGTTGATTTATTAACTACACATTTCATTTAGGATACATGTGGTTGAAGTGACAGTGGAAGAACTAGATATAGCAACATCATGGGCTGAAGACAGTCAAGGCAAATGAGAATATCTGTTGCATTCCAGAGGCTCACCAAGCAGTAAGGTAACTGCAGAGCACAGGGTTTTTTTTTTTTTTTTTTTTTTTTTTTTTTTGGTTTTTTTTTGTTATTTAGAACTTAATAGCTTTCTAGATAAGTTAGGGAAGGAAGCTTACTGATATCTGGGAGCTTCTTTCCTGAACAAAAGGAGAAAGACTATATTCCCGCCAAGTCATCAAAATAAAAGCAGATCTGTTAAATATCATCCTTCTAAGAAAAGAAAAATTGCTAAAATATGGAATATAAAGTCTAAGTTATAAAACAGCTGTAAAGCTATTACCATCTCCTCATATTTCTAATACTTGCCTTTTCAATTTTCAGATGCAAAGGGTCCTTCCTCCTGACTCAGACGGGTGCTGCCCTTTACTTCTGAGGGAAGCTAAATTCCTGGTCAAGTACTTCTTTCCATGGAGAAAGTGAGAATACTTCTCTGTGTACTGCAGAGCACCACTTTACATTCATTTTTTAAGAATATGCAACAGGAGTCAGCTCTTGATTAAGAGTGTATCTCTACTCTTTAAAATTCCTTAATCAGGTATGGTTCCTTACGATAGCTTAACCTGTCAGTAATCACTGCCTCAGACAATTTCAAAAATAGATACAGCTCTTCATGTTTTAAATTATTTTTAATAACTACCTGTAGAAGTGCTAAGATTCATACATGATACCATGCAATTTTACCCTTCTCTCATAATGAGTCCCCAGGACTGAATCAACCACTTTGTGGGCAGAAAACTACATTCCCTACAATTTTATCAAATTTATCAACATGTTGTACATCCCCTCAAGGTTGAGGCTTTCTCAGTCCTCACACTAGATGAGAAAATGACTGAAAACAATCTATTCAATAGGGCAACATGGCCTGGAAGAGATGCCAAACGGGATGAGCAACCAGACATGCAGGGAGGCCACGAGCAGGAATAAAAACAAGGAGCTGAACGGCCTCCTGGTTCCCACAGGGAAGATGAATAACCAGGGGAACTGGCAAGAAGATATTTGAGAGGATGCGGGAAATTGATCACTGAGATTGCAATCAAAAGCAAGTAAAACAAAGTTCTATATATCCTACAGAGGTAGATATATATCTCAGTTTGCTTACTACAGGGCTTAACTAAAAATAGGTAGTTTGCAGGGAAGAGATACACAAAAGCCTTCCCTGTGGTTCCAGCTATCAAGTCTTTGTGCCCAAGACATCCCAGGTTTCCCTGAGAAAAGCCATCCTGATCTAAAGGTTCAATTTTCCCCCCTCCATGAGAAGCAGCTGACTGGCACGCGCATGGCAGGTTTGCAGGACACGTCCTGCTTTCCTTGGCAGCTGGGCTGGCCGCGGGGCTCCAGCGCCTGCTCCCGCGTGCCCGGCTGCCTCCGCGGGCAACGTGCGGCGAGCGCAGAGCACGCGGGAATGCGGCACGCGGGCCGCCCGCTCGCTGCATCCCTCCTCCCTGCGTGCGGCACCTGTAAGCAGCGCTGCGAAAAGATTATAAAGACAAAACCAGACTTAAAACATTGCAAGAAAAAATAGCCTCAAAGGTTGCATTCACAAGCCTTACGTCAGGGGCCGAGGCCCGAAGAATAACAGGTAACATGGTGAAGAGGATATAATGGCAGCAAGATGGCTCACGTACAAAAAACTAAGAAAAAAACTGCACAAAAAAAAAAAAACCTGCCTAATTATCCTATTTCTTTGAGGATAATTCAGTAAAAGGATTTTGTTACAGATGGAAAGCACTTTATTAAGGAGAATAAATGCATTTGAGGTACACTAGCTACTAGAACCAATCACTCCCATGCTTTCAGGCTAGTACAAATGCCAGCATATGAGAGCGATTCTGTTCTGAAATATTTTGATTCCCCCATCAGATTACATACATGTGATTTAAAGAATGAACTATCAGGAGCAAGAAGTAATAATTACAAAATTTAAAGAGGAATGTTTTGGAAAAAAAAAAAAAAGCATCATCTATCATGTGTCCACATTCCAAACTTCCCACGTCCATAAGAATTAGAGCTGGGCAAAAATATTTCTCTAAAAGCGTGAGTTGCCAAAGGAGACACAAGCACACACCCCACACAATTTTGAAGCACTTAAAGGCTATTGACCCTGTTACAAGAAGAGTTTTCCACATAGTTGGGCAATAAAAACAGTGACAGAAGAAAAAAAATCAGAAATGTCAAAATAAAGTTATTGGCATCTCCTGACATCCATTACAGCAAGTTATAATAAAGCAGAACAGACACAAGATCAGATTTAAAGAAGTGGAAGCTCGTCTTGCTCCAGACTAGTACTTAGGCTAGCCAGGGTGCAAGGCTGCAAGACCCATGAGCAAGGACTGAACGCATCTGCTCCAGAAACACGGACCCGCACGCTGTTCAGGAGCGCTGTGGGCGCCGCACGGGGAAGAGCCCGGCACCGCCTGCTCTGCAGCTCTGCTCTTGCTTCTAAGCAGTTCTTACCAGCCACGGAGGTCCTAAGGAATGTTTTACTCTTGCCAAATGTAGCATCATTGCAGTGCAATCTGCACTAACCTGCATGTTTCAAGTAGACGGAAACCTCTAGAAACGACAAACACAACTTACATGCATTTTCTCCCTTCCAATGCATTTACCTTCCTCCTTCATAAAGGTCCCTAAACGAACTCTCATGTAATTCACACCATCCAAGATCAAGAACAATTAAAGACAAGAACAAAACCTGTCATCTAACATGCCTTTAAAACTTGGATTAACAAAACCAAGTGCAATACTAAAACTCCCCTGCCCTCGCCTGGAGGGCAGGTGCCCCACAATCCGTTCCCATGTCACGCTGCAAAGGCCAGTTTGGAACATAATGGAGCCAAGGGCCCGTCGGGGTGCACGGCAGGAAGAAGGGGTCCCGCAGAGCAGGGCTGGTCCTGCAGCTCCACGATGTGTCCCGCAGAGCCGCGTGCGGAGGCGACGCTCCCCATGGAGCAGCCGGGGCGACGGGCGCAGGGCCAGGAGCCCTAACCAGCAGGGCTGTAATGACCACCACCAACCAGACCTTCCTCATTTATTTATTTGGTCTGCCTCACCACAGGGTGCGTAGGTTTGGAGAAGTCTTGCAAGCATCAGTGAAAGATAAAAAGAGGTTTTCATCAGGATAATGTCTGACCAGAGTCCTGCGTTCAGCACATACGTAGCCCAAACTGCTGTAGTCCGGCTGCTATGATTGCACTGCTTTCTTTTCTGGAAATACATTGTCATCTTAAACAGATTTTTACAGCATGTATTTAAATGCATTTGTGTTACGGTGTAAATAACCACGGCCTATGAATCCTAGGAGTTTGTTCTTAGAGATTTCTTGTTTTTAAAGATTAATCTTGACAGCTTTGCTGCTCCCTGAATGCTGAAGATAACACTGGAGAGATGGGAAATATGTGCTCCATTATGTGAAATGAACGTGGCAGGTACCTAGCGAGGTCTTATGAGACCCTGCGGGAGGGCTGCACAAACACTGGCCCCTCAGATTTCCAGAGCATAAACAGACCTGAGCAAACAGAAGCTCTGCAAGTCTCCACACACCTCGGGCCTTGCCCACAGTTATCACATCTATTCCCCAATGTTTGTGATCTAGGGACTGTGCACAACAGAGCTACTTTCTTACCACATTCTTTGGAACAAGAGAAACAGGTTCAGTTGTTATTTCTATCTTACAGCGATCTGCAAGAAAGCCCCAAGCTAAGATCTGCATGCCTACCAAGGCTCAGAAGCCTTCAAAGATCGGAGAGTATCAATTTGTGCAGCTACATTTCCAAATTTTCAAAAGCCTTCCAGTTCCTTCCCGGCAATGCCTTTTACACCCTCCACATTCACTTTGCCCACTGTGTATTAACCTGAAGCCTCTAGAAGAGCTGTGCCCAGCTCCCCGGCCACAGCTCCTCACAGAGGCTCCTCAGCTGCCCGAGGACGGGGCGCAGGGAGCGACGCAGCGGCATCGGGGATGCAGGTCTTGCTCTTTAAACCACACAGAGCAACGGGGCATTTCAAAATGCAACGGGAAAGATTTATTACCCAATTTGCAGGCTTCACATATGTTGCTTCCAAACAATAGTTTAATAGTGGCATATAAAAGCGAGGGCTTGAAAATAATTCATCATTTTCTGAAAGGGTTTTGCTTCACGCTCCAGAATAACTCACATCGCGGGCGTCAGGCTTGCTGAGGTGTGAGCACCTCCCCACGCTCCGACATCCTTTAGCACATTCCCGCTTTCGGCCCTTCCCTTACGCACCCAGTCCCGCCGGCTCGGGAGCTTTCGGCACGCAGGGATGGCTGTGAGGACAGCACTGACTCCAAGCACCAGGGCCGGCAGCCTCCGCAGCATCAAGCAAGGGACATCCCACATGCAACTCTGTGAGAGCTGTTGATGTCTCTCCACAAAGGTTTCTTGGTGACCAACACAATTTGCTTCATCTCAGACAGGTTCCGAGTCTGAATAAGCAGCTTGCCGTGATCTTCTGCATCAGAAGGGCCAGAGCTGTTATTTTCTGATGACTGCCTGAATTGGAAGCAACAAAACATCCTAGCCCAGAATTACCAGCAATCACCAAAGAGACAGCCCCACGGTACCCTAATGATCTATCCATCATTCAAAAAGCAACTGAAAAGAGATCTCAGCTTTTAAATGGGGTACACAAGCCATACACGAGCTGACTTAACGTTTTAGGTAAATAACTAAAATCACTGCACTTTTTTATATTAATGTCTATCTTTAATTTATCCTCAGAGATGAACTTAATCCCAATTACAACAATGTCACCTAAACAGACAGATCTGAAGATTTTTTTTGAGATTTTTAACACTGAAGCACAGAATAGTGGCTCCTTTCATAACTATTACGGTTTCCTTTGCATTAGTGCCTCCTCAGCAGACCACCACGCTGAGTGCAAGCAGTATAAATTGTCTTTCTACTGCAATAAAGAAGATTTACTTGAGGAGATAAAATAATAATAAAAAATAGACAGGCAAAAGCAGTAGAGTATTCATCTGGTTAAAAAGAAAAGTTAGAGGTTTGCATTTTCCGAGTGTACTTGGGAAAGAAAGCCCATACAGAGAATAAAGACCTAACCTCTGTGCATCCTTCGTGCTCTTGCCTTTCAACATGAAGCATGACCAAGGTTTGGTGTCAGAAGAGCAGTGAACAGAAGAATTTAAGATTGACCAAAGGATTTTCTTTGAATGAAGAAAAATGGTGAAAGAATGAGAACTTTAGACAGCTCAGCTAAGGCAGACAGAAGTTTTTTTTTTTTTTTTTTTTTTTTTTTTTTTTTTTTTTTTTTTTTTTTTTTTTTAATAAAAAAAAAAAAAAAAAAAAAAAAAAAAAAAAAAAAAAAACACCACCTTTTTTTAACATAGATAATGAAAGGAAACCATTGTAAGACTTGAGATATGTCTTTTTGTTTACTCCAAACATTAAAGCTTAAACACAGGTACAATTGTTAAGTGGTCTCGCCTTCATTCAATATTAACAATGTTAATGTTGACTTAACGATGAGCAAGAGGAAGCCTGTTTCAGATTTTTTTTTTCCCCTTTACAAAGGCTGAAGTGTGTCTATAGTATTTAAATAAATAGGTGTATTCTATAGGTAGCCACCAGGTGTCATACGTATGCTGTTGGACAACTACCCTTTCAAGAATGGATTCACGTTGACTGCTAGGCTTTAATGAAACAGCTATGTATCTTATAGATATGAAACATTTGGGAGCTTTCTAATTTTTTGGCTACACCTGGTCCAAGTTTTCTAGAATGGTTTGTTGGCCTTTTTTTTTTTTTAATCTGTAGATTTTTTTTTTTAATTGAACTTATGTGATTTCCCACATAGTTTTTTAATCCATGGGGCCAAAAGGATCTGCTGTCTGTCTTAACAAAAGGATTTTTTTTTCCCCCACACAAATTGAAAATTTTAAGCAATATTATGGAGTAAATTGAGAAAGATAAATGGACACTTTCTTAAGAATTGATCAATTTCCATTTGTGTAATTGAAAAGTGAACATTTCAGTTTTGATATTGTGAAGTGCAGTTTCTTTGCAATTTCTCTTTTCTTTGCTTTTGACTGAGCATGACACTAAAGTAAATTTTAAATAAAATAAATACTGTAGTTAAGACCAAGAAATAAATAAAACCCAAAGTTTGCAGACTTTCCAGACATGAAGTTTCTTTCTTAACCAGATTATTTTGAAAAATGCTCAGATTTTGTTACTGAATGTTAGTTCTTTCAAAAGATTTCTATAAACATTCAGAATCTAACCACTGTTTTTTGAATTCTCATGGATTTCCCAGAAAAAATGTGGAAAAAAAAGTGACTATGAGTCTTCTGCAATCAGTGATCAGTATTATCAGTCCTGTGGCTCTTAATTCTTTTCTTGAATCCTCTCTTTACCATATACTTTTTTTTTTTTGATTTAAAACTGTCTTACACAAAAAGTGTCATTTGTAAATATTTGTGATGAATTTAGAGGTGAAATTAAAATTATTTTGATTGCTCTTAAAATACTTAACGTGCTTCTTGGAAGACAAGAGTACACCTCTATTAACTCAAGATATGGAGTGTTCTTTTTTCCCATAGTACAGGTTATCAAGAGATGGGGTTAACTGGGGCTAACATAGTGTTAGCTTTGATGCTCTATTTTGAGAGACTGCCAATAATTCTACCCAGTCACTGAATTTAAACATTAAGTACTCAAGCTTCCAGACTGGCCTCATTTCCTACTAGCATAAACAGGCAGGTTGAACTCCTGTGGGTTTGGTGGCCCCGGGCAATATTCATTAGCCCAGGACTAATAACTTTTTTAATCCAAGCTAACATGTATTTCTAGGGCCTCCTGAAAGACAACGTTGCAGCCTCATTAGGGCGTCTCTGAAAAGCACCCATAGCCTGTACCTGCAAGAGGCCCTTAGCAGCAGCCAAGGGAGCGTGTGGAGACGATTCTTGCAAAGAGCCTTGTTACAAGCAGGCCTGGTGAGTGGTGAGGCAAGTACTAGCCAGCCTTGGCAGGGCTTAAGGAATTATTGTGACTCTAACTGGAGATGAGCTTGTTGCAGAGAGAGAATGGAGCCAGGGATGAGAACAGTTTGATGGGAGACGATTTCGGATATGATACACAGGTCGTCTGAGAAACGGGGACTTGTGTTGACAGGACAACATGGAGAATTCTTTGTAGCATCAGGAGAAGGGCATAAAGATGGGGAACAAATCAATATCATAATTTTTGCATGTCCTCTTAGAGTAATTGGCAGTAGTTGCTGAGGAGAGGAGGAGAACCCTTTCTCTGTGCCACAGGATGTAATTGTTTCATGGAACCCTGAGAAGCTCCTCAGAAAGCACGGTGCAATTGCATGCAACTAAACCATGAGACTTGTTCACACTCTTTCTTTTCTGTGGCATTCTGCAGTGTGGACTTTTTCTGTGGCTCTTCTGCGTGCTAAGAATGTGGGCAAATTTGATTTAGTTCCAGCTGCAGAAGGCTGAACTGAGCGTTTTGGTGGCACCTGGAAGTCCTGTGATCCTATTTGTGGTCTGAACTGAAATGAGGGATTTCAGGAGCCCTGCTGCTTCTGCTCTAATTGTGAGTCTGGCTTCTTTCACTGCCTTTTTGTACATCTACATACATCATAAAAGTTCATAAAATGTCCTGGTCCTCTGCTCGAAAAGTATGCGCTCTGTAAGATGTCTCTCAAGATATTTTTTACTCCTCATCCCTGATGAAAATTATATTTTTGTGCAAAAAAAGTGGCAAGCAAGAAGATACCTGGGGCTATGGGACAGGTGCTTGCAGGAGTCAAGATGCAAAGCTGGCTTTCAGAATAGCAGCTTTAGAGACTCCAGGAGAAGGTAAGTGGAGTGGTAGGTGCTGCTCCAGGCCTCTGTGCACGCACCTCACTTGGCAGTGGATGCCTCTAGATGCCACCTTCACTGTATGCTGTCTTGGCTACATTTTCTGGGTTGTTCCTGGCTTCGTTGCTCTCAGACACTTCATATCGTACTTGCGTGGAAGGGACAGGATTCCTCAGACGTGTCGGAACTTCTTATGTCCCTTGCAAGTAGCCAAGGATATTTTCACTCTTACTCAAAATCCTGGGGAGCTGCTGCCAAGATACACCAGGCTCTTACATCAAATAAAGCGTATTTAAGGGCTCCAAGAGCTGCATGTATTAGGGCCCATTAGCCTCTCCAAAATGCTTCCCAGTTACAGTTAAAAAGGAAAGAAAGGAGAATACTGTAAATATATGTGATTCACTAAAGGATAAATGCATGTGTTCGGGCAGTTACAAGAGGGTTAAAGTGCATGCAAGCCTTGATCCTTGAGCAAGCTGTTTTACATGTCAGAACTCTAGAAATAAACACAACATCTTTGGAAAACATGAAATGCCGTGTGGGAAAAGCTTCCATCGTTGCTCGCTGCTTTCACAAGTGCTGGCCCCATCTGGGACGCAAATATTTTCTTCCCCAGCATTTGCAGATCCAGACTGTATGTGCTCTGACATCGACAATCTGTTCTAGCAAATTTGGGGACTTGGGCAGGGTCTAAGCAGCTGCTCAGCACTAGCTGTGAAGCAGCGAGCTCGGAGCAGTGCAGGGCTGGTACGTGGCTGCTCCGCGCTGAACCTGGCTCCCACCAGCTTCACTTGGCTTCTCATACTGGCAAAGGCAGCGACCAGTTGTGTTTCATCGTCTGTCTCTACGTTCCTTGTGACTCTTCCAGTTTGGATGATGATCCCCCTTTTTAGACCTAGAGCTTCAAAACTTTGTAAATCACTCAGCTCTTCCAAACTATCTTCCTTGCGGTTTATTACAGTAATTTGCAGCATGCTCCCAGGCTGCCTTTTCAAAAGAAATATTTATTTAGTTTGTTGTGGTATGTTTTAACTCATGGGGTGTTTTTGTAACCAAGTTCTGTAAGGAACATTTAAGTTTCCAGTGTAAAAGTATGTGCTGTGTACCTCAGAAGGGAGAGGTCATTATTTCAGAGTTCCTACAGTTGCTTTGGTGGAAAGCCATGGGAGGCGGTCCAGCTTCGTGGGAGTTT
>JAVCKT010096671.1:0-12723 GCA_032273925.1 Rhynchotus rufescens | reverse complement strand
AAAAAAGAAAATGTTTGTTCCTCTGATGATTATTTCCTTTATATCTGGCCGAGTTTTTTATTACTCTTCTATGTATTAATGAAATCTCTTTCACTTCCCCTTGAAAATCACCTTCGCTTGTGGATAAAGTATAGAATTTAATGTATTTGACTTAGAAAAAGAAATCATTAAAATGTGTTTTAAAACTTTTATTCATGTTTAAGTTCAGTATGTAGAAAGTTATAAAAGTAACATACATGTATACATATACATATTTATCCATACACACAAAAGAGAGTATATTCTTCTACTGGGAATAATTTTGATATATGAGGATATCTTGAGATTTTGTCTAATCTATCATGTAGGCAAAACCCTTCAGCTGAAAATATTTCTTGAATCCTTCATTTCTACAATCTCATGTTAATAAGCTGAAATTCACAGAATCACAGAATCACAGAATGTTCAAGGTTGGAAGGGACCTCTAGAGATCATCTAGTCCAAGCTTCTCACTCAAGCAGCGACACCCAGAGCATGTGGCACAGGGTGGTGTCCAGGTGAGTTTTGAAGACCTCCAGAGAAGGAGACTCCACAATTTCCCTCGATCATCTACCAGAGCTTGATACAGGTAACAAAAACAACTGGAAAATGGGAAAAAACACTACTTGTGAACCAGAAACTCACAGCAGATTGCCTCCATAAAGGGAGATGTTGAAAGGAGCCACTCTACGTAAGTTGAAACTTCTTTATATCTACCTTTTCCCTAATATAATATACTTTGACAAAAAAATGAAGGTACTCTATTCTTTCGATGGTGTGGATATCCTACTAGCAGCAAAATATCATCTTACCTTATAGTTTAAAACAATTCAAAAATATGAGTAGGATCAATTTCAACATGACTCTGCAAATAAGGATATTGAATACATCCTGCAGCCTAAAAGTTCATAATTCATTTGCCTTAATATCTGGGAAGAGGAGCTGAAAATCATAGCCATAGTATGCTAATACACAAAGAAGTTTCTTGATAAATAAAAGTTAAACATAGATTTCTTCTAGAGCTTTTATTGGTATAATCATTAACTATTACAAAAGCAACTATTACAAAAATTTCCAAAATGGTTTCTCTGGAGAAAAAAAAAAAAAGAAGAGAGAGAGAGAGAGAGAAAAGGATTTATGAATATGTATTCACTACAGCTCATCCTCAGCATTGGTTTTTATGCAATCTTTTTGTGCCAACAGTAAAAAATACACAACACTTCATACTCATAACTCACATCAAAACCTTCAGATTAAAGGAGACAATTAATTTTTCTTCTGCATTATATCCCACAGTAGACTTTTGAAATCATTCAGAATTGTTCTGTATTGCAAATACAAGTCAGAATTTCTAATTAATTAAAATGTCTGAATGAAAGTTTAGCTTTGTCAAATGGATGGATCACAAATAAACCTGAAATACTTAAGAGAATGGCATGAGAATGAGGCATTGCAGTTATCACCTGAGCCCAGCTGTATCATAAAAATATCTCCTTCCCAGAAATGTGAAACTTCAGTTTGTTCCATGACCATGCTGTTTTTCAATTTTACTTAATATATTTACATGACCACTTTCTGTCCTCCTCTTACCAATCTTCTGTGATAAGAACAATTTCTTTTGATACCTCAGCAGGTACCTGCATAGCCTAGTTAATAATAATATTAGTAATTAAATTTTTATCTTTGAAAAGTTGCATTATGACTTAGTTAAGATGAAAATTAAAGATTGAAAAAATGAAAAGTTTGTATTATTCATGTTTTTCTAGTGCAGACTGAATCAGCAATTTCTGAGGTTGCAGAAGACATTGATTTTGTAACTCTTACAACCCAAAGACCCAAAGGCCCAAAGGTAAACCCCAGGGTCTCTAGAGATTATATTTTATCTCCTTCAAGTTTAATATTAGTGACAAAGGGAATTACTTCATATAATATATGATTTGTTTTCAGATCCTGCTTGCAAAACACAGGAAACCCTTTCGGATTATGTGTATGCCTATGCCTAGCTTTTTTTTGAACATAGCAGTTACAATAATTAATCATATTCTAAGACATCTGATTGCTATTCAAGTTCTGCAAATAGTAATGTTACTTTTTTCTAAACTCCTAAGAAAGCACAAATGAATTAATTTTATTTTTCCCATTGTTATGTGAGAAGGTGGTATTATTCTCCTTTTACATGCATCAAAATTTTAAAAATCATTAATTTCCCTCAAAAAATAGTCTTTATTATACTAGTTTGAATATAGGTACAAGGGTTATACAGGTTGATATATATGTCCAGTTTCATAACAATGTAACTTGCAAAATCTTGTATCCTAGTGTTTAGTCTTTTCCTGTATCTTAGCTACTTCACCTCTGACACCAGACATTTCTAGGTGAAATCCCTTGTTTACATTTGGTAGAGGCCATATGTTATTTCTCATATTAGCCTACTTTATTGTATGTCTCTGAGAAAACAGCTGAATAAAGTTTAAGTAAAATATTTCATTTATTGAAGACCATGCAAATACCTTATTTCAAGAAATTTCAATGCAGTTGTAAGTAATCTTGGTTGATGTTACGAAAGAGCTATTATCTTGGTAGTATTAAGGAGTGCCGATGTGATCATTTGCATTTTTATAGGTAGTCTTTTGATTCTTATTTGTATATCAAAATTGTCATTTGATTCATTGTTCTTTGATTCATTTTCTTGTAATAGTGTTAAGTTGCCTTAAAAGAAAGAACCAGAAAGTCTTGCTATACGGAAGTGTCTTACTAGGCTTTACTAGGCTTTAAGTTCTCAGTAGAGTCCTAAATATTCAAATAGTATCATTGATATACATCTTTGTTATGAATAAGACAAAATCTGTGATTTATAAGATGAAAACAATTATCAATCAGTCTGGCTTTACTTATTTCATTTTAATGGAAAATATTAATATTTAATATTGCCCTTTTAAGAATAGAAATTGATTGTGTTCACTCTTGGATATATTATGGAAACATATTTCTTCTGTAAGATTGTTGTCGTTTATGTCATTTATTTCCCTCAAGACTACTCTGATACATAAGTTCAATTTCAAGATAATCTTTTCAAAATACTGGCCCATCCTTCTCATCCGTAACCATAATCACTAGCAGTCCCTATATGATCCATTTCAGAGTAACTGAGTAATCCTGCACTGGTCTATGATTTCCCTACCTGAAATGCTAACACCTAACTGTCTTTAAGTTTCTGTTAAAATGTTAAAAAGAAATAAATAGAGGAATAAAATAACAACTACTTTCAAATCACTCCTGGATTAGAAATATGTTTGCCTGCAAGCTTTTCAGTATATTTTTACTATGCTTATTCTACTACTTATCTTCTCTCTTTTCCTATGCTTATTCTATTATTTCTTTCTCACTTCTCTACAGGAAAAAAAAATCTTGTAATCTTTATTATTCATATAGTATCAGACTTCCAAGTTCAGTAGCTAATATGATAGTAGCTAGATTGATATTCTAATGTCACCCTTACAAGTGTATTTAGTTCTCATAAAACTTCATAATAAAATAACTTATGAACTCCCTTTTTCTTCATTTTATTTTTTAAAGAATAGATTTCCTGCAATATATCTGTGATAATCTATACTAGCTGTTGTCTTATTCTACGTCTTTAAGCTGAAACCTTCCAGTGGTGTTAAGTCTTAAGGATTCATTCACAGTGGCGATGGAGCAGACTGAAATGCTGATTTGGTCTGAGATGGGTTCATGCACTTAAACTCACTTTATAATAGATCAAATAGATCCCCTGCCCCTACTCAAGTCATAAAAGTTGTGATAATGAAAGTATCCTATACATTAACCTTTTCCTGTCTAATAATGAAACATTACATGTCTCTATATTTGAAAGAAGACATACCTAAGTGAGTGCAAGAGATTTTAGTTTAATCACCTCTACATTTCACTACAATTTGCAGCTGAAGCAATACAGAAATGTGTCTCACACATAAGTTTTAGCAAGTACATTCTATCTAGAAACAGCTTTCATATTCCTTGGGGAAAGCTAAATAATAATAGCAGGGATAACAACAACATAGATTACATTACAAGGACTGAGACAGCTGGGCCTATTCAGAGCTGGGCCTGAAGAAGAGAAGGCTGAAGGGAGTCTGATCAGTGTGTATAAATACCTCAAGGGAGGGAGTGAGGAGGATGGGGCTGGCCTCTTTTTAGTGGTGGCCACTGACAGAACTAGAGGAAACAACTCATGAATATTAGAAATGACATATTTAGAAATAAATCACTCCCTTCAACTTATCTTATACTAGTCTGATCTTATGGACATGCTCTAGCTATCCTCTGGTATTCCTATTTTCTTATTTAATTCTTCAAAGGTTGTGTTTCAGTATGCTATATGGAACCCTTGAAGTAATAGAGTTTCTAGTTTCCTAATTAACTCAAAGATAATACTTTCAGATATTATATCTTTAACATGCTTAGCTGAAATGAGTCAGATTAACAAACCAGATGTTCAATCAGATTAAAAATCTCAACTGAATAGTAATATCCCCCTAAATCTTTATATCACATTTATATTCAATATATAGACAGTCAAAAGAAAAAAAAAAAAAAAAAGAAAAAATGTTAATTCTTGAAAAGATAGAAAATAAAACTTTTTCACAGCTACAAAAGTTCTTTACTAAATGAAAAGCACAGAATGATCATTTTCTTCTTGTAAGAAACACAGTAGTATCTTCTATTTCACACTGGTCCTCTCAGCATTTTACAAAAGAAATTTTGTGCTCTGAAGTTTGTAAAGAGGATTCAGAACTGCTGAAATTTTCATATACACACACATAAAGAGCTTTTGAACTGATAAACATAATGGGCAATCTTTTTGCTCAGTGATGTGCAATCCAGTACAATTACTGAGACATGAATTACCTATGAATACATATTTGAAGAGAAGTAAGCAGAACTCATTATACAGATTTAACCTTTTAATCCCTGAAGTGGATTTTTTTTTCTGATTTAGTAAATGTTTTTTTCTGATTAAGTAAATGTTTAGTATGGCAGGCCACATAGTAGTTCCCAAAATACAGAATTTGTCATTTCTAAAAGTTAATCTGTCTAGCTTTACTTATGGAAGTGAATCTACTGTAGGGCTGCAAATTAAGAAAATACTTCTAATAAATCAGGAATCATCTAATCCTAAAATAATTGTCTTCCTGAGTCCTTGAACATTCAGTTCATAGGTATTAACTTATGAACAAGCAACCTAATACAGTAATGCAGATAGCAATACTAGCATGTTTTCCAGAATCGACTCGTCTTGACAGAAGAGGTAACTTGACTTCTTAACTTCTATATTATTACCAAACTTATCAGGCATATGTGGCAGATATATGGAAATTTCGTGCTGCCTAGATAGGTTATAGTATACACACTGTGATTCTTTTACTTATTTGTGTGTAAATCATCAGGAGCTCAAGAAGTACTGAATTATTGCGGAGAAAACAGTGAAAATAAGAAAATCAGGCACTGTCTGCTGAGATTCAATAGGATGACAATTTAAAGCAATGTAGTCTGCAGTTTTCAGCAAAAGCAAACCAACCAACAAACAAACAAACAAATAAATAAAAGTTCTCCAGGGAAAGAAAGGAGGCAAACTGACTGGTATGCTCTGCTCTGATCACTCAGTGGGGAAACGGAAGATCTTTCATATCTTCTAGCCAAGCATAGTAGAAATAATGAGGAATGAACAAGGAGAGGTAATGGAAGTGAGGTTTCTGTAACAACAGTCATTTCTGCAAACTGAAGTTAAAAACACAAGAAAAGTCTGCAAAGATATTTCCCAAAACCTTTGGGTGTGTATATTTGTTCTGAAGAGGCCACAAATGCCATTGTGTCTGGACACAGAGATGGAAAATATCCCCCCAAAAAATTGTAAGAAATTTCTTGAGAATCTTCTCACAAGAATCATTCTTAAATGATGTTTCCTTTTAAAATTGTGTTCTTCACAGTTCTGCTGCTGAAAATCTTAAAAACTCCTACTGAAAATCTTAAAATTCTTCTTTTCTTTCACAGCCTTTGTTACTCAGGAACATTCCCTACCCATTTTCTGCTTAATTTTAAATTATGTTTATACTCTCTTAAATTTATTCCTCAAAAGCCTGAATAATTATCTTTTTGGGAATTCCTTCCTTTGCCTGTGAGCCACTGCATGAACTATCTAACCAATATCTTACATACTGTAACATGGTGTATGCAGACTACGACCTATTCCAATAATCAACAAAAATACAAGTATATTGATTTCATTTAATAGTACTTAGAGTATGATAATAAGGTGAGTATACAGGACATTGGCCAGCAAAAAAGTTAAACATGAAGATTTCTGTATTTTTAACAGTATTTGAGCTTGCTACTGAACTCCGGTAACAGCTGATGCAGAATGTGCATATAAAATGCAATTGCATATGCGCAAGAACCTGATGATGTAAACAATTAATATGGGGTAGCATTGAATGCTACATTTTTTTAGTTTAAGATAATAACTTATTGAGAGATTTAAGAAATCAAATAATTGAGGTATTCTGAGGAATGTATGAAAACCAGAAAATCTCAATACTGTTGAGGAATCATTGTACACTTTTTACATGCCTGAAAATACCAAGCCAAGGAGTAATATCTGTTGAAAACACCAAGCAAAGGAACATGCATAATAGAGCAACATGTCTAGGAACCATTGGTAACCACGTAGGTATTTCAAAGATAAGAAATTGAGGCCAAACAGAAAAGTAACAGATTTGCCTGATGCAACACACTGAGGATCATAGTAGGACAGGTTCTAGTTTGTATATCTTAAGCCTCAAGAAGATATTAGTTTTGTAAAGGAATAATATGAAGGAGATATTATTTAAGATGCCAACAAGCAAAGACAGAGTCAGAAAAAAATAGCTAGAGTTGAAAACTGAGAGACATTTTGTAAGAAAATGAAGTAATACCGAATGGTATTGTAATAGGCAGAGCTGTTCTGATTGCCTTTAAATTAAATTAAATTATTGTGTTCTATCAATAACAAGTCTTTTTATGTAAATCATTGATTTTTTTCTTCATATGGAGAAAAAGGGTATCAGCTAATAAGCTAAAGGCACACAAATTCATTCAAAGCAATGTTTAGCAGATTTCCATGTAGCAGACAGCAGTGATGAATGTTAGGAACACAAGAGGGTTTTTTTGGTGGGAAAGTGAAGGAGAATAAAAGGTTATGTTATGTTGGCTACAACCTAGCAAGCTTAATCTATGCGACCCAAAATATCAGTATGCCCATATAACTATTACCATCACAATTAGACTACTTCCATTATTGTACTAGCTGAGGAAATCTCCAGTGTAGATCTACTCTGAAATTTTCTGTTCCTTGCCTCTAAATGTATATCCTTTTCATACTTTCCTGTCTACCTAGTTTCCATCACTCTTTATCCATTGCTCTTTTTCCCTCATCATCCATTCTAGCCTAATGTTTAACCAACCAAAAAAAGAATTCTTGCATAATGCTGTGATTATGTATATTTTCTTCACTGATTTTTTTATATAGCATGCTAAAAGAGACATTCATTTCTAATTTGCTGTTCTTCATTAAACTTGTGTCTTTGGATCCATTAGAATAGAAAGTCTGAAGCAAGAGACAAAATGATTACTGAAGAGACAGAGAAGACAAACTGCTGAATTTAATTTGGAGAAGAAATGAATAAGACATGAGAAATGGGATTACAGCTAATAAAGATAATGAATGCACAAAGACAATAAATCAGATATGTCTACATAGTTGTTTCTTCACAAAGTGTGAAGGGGAAAAATTGAAATCTGATAGGATTTTTTTTCATTTTATACAGCAAATATAAGAAGTAATTCATGGACAAAAGTAACCCAGACACATGAAACTATCAAAATGATAAACATATTAGGACTGTAAAAATGAAATAGGGAATTCATGTTTCAAGACAAAACAAACACTGTTTGCTGAGAATTAGAGAAAAATTCCTTGATTATTTGTAAACTCAGTTTTTGATTTATTTGAAACAAAATCCTTTGTAAAGAAAATAAAATGGAATCACTATTTGTAGAAAAGATTTTGAATAGCATTAAAACCATCCTAACCTGATTTTTCATTTCTCTAACATAAAGATCAATAGCTTTTATTACTTCAATTTTAACCTAAATCTGTACTCCAAACTGATGACTTGTTATATGTTCCTTTTATGATATCACTTCACCTTTAAATTAACAAAAAAGGTACAGTTGTTTCACATGTCAGTCAGTCTCTATCAGAAAGTGATCTTGTACACTACACTATTCCTCAAAAATTAACATTTACAATGTTAAGTTTTCTGCCAGTTTAAATAAATATATTCTATATTCTAATTTACTTGAACCTGACAGAAAGTTTCACAGTGATTGACAGCTGAGGAGCCTAAAAGTTTTCTGAAGATAAACTTGAAGACTTTCAATTTTTTTTTAATTTGCTGAAGGAGTTAAAAATTATATATGCATATGCATACATATGATGCAGATGCATACACATACATATGATGCATATGTATACATACATATAATGCACATACTGGCTTGTATATAAATATACCTTTTAGTGCACTGAAAGTCTTTATAAGTCTTTTGATTTGATAAATACATTTCTAGATCACAACAGAAAGCTCCCCCACACCCCACAAAAAAAAAAAAAAAAAAAAAAAATGTGATTATAGAATCTGTGAGGCCTCAAGAAGACAGAAGGGATATAATTTTTTTTCCTCTCCATCCAGCAGATGGAGGAATGGAAAAACTTGAAACAAAACAAGCAAATCTCAAGCTTTCAGGTTTTGACCTCTTATGTCACACTCCAGAGTGAAAAAGTTCAAGTCCTCCTAAAGGAAACCTTAAATCTTCTTTCTTAAATGTTTTCCCATTTAAAGTGCTTAGTCTGAGAGCTGTTAAAGATATTTCATATCTGTTCACATATTTTGTCCAAATTAGCTATTTGGTTCCAAGATGATTTTTTATAATGTTGAATATATGGTTTTAATCCAAATCAGACTCTTTATTTGATTCACAGAAACGTCTATCAAATGGAAATGGTAAATGTCTGTACATGTTGTGCTTGTCTATTTCTCACTGTTGACTTATAAAACACTAATTTAATTTTCAAACATGTAATGTTACATAAATGTTCTTTCTGATCCAAATAGCTGTGTAATTTTATCTTGCAGATGAAATCTTTGCCATTAGAGACATGGCTTTTGATTATACTGGCAAAATAATTTTGAATTCATCACTGTTTGCAGTACAGAACAATCTATAATTATCTCTCTAATTAATTTAAAAAGTAATTATATTTTCCCTCTGTAATATAAAACAAAAAAGCTTCTTTGAACTACTAATTTAGTAGGGGATAAAAACAGCCAGGAAGTATGTAGAGCAATTTGAAAAACTTATTAGTTCTCTTCAAGGACTCTGTCATTTTCAAAAATATTTACCAGGCATTAATAACATTTTAGGAGATAATCCTGTAAACACTGACCTATGTGAATAAGTTTTTACTCTGGCTAATGCAGGTAAGCAGTAGAGGGTTTAGTACTCTATTTCCTATAAACAAGAAAAATAACACTTGTAATGATTTATAATAAGAAAGCTATGATCAGTTTTGCGATACAGCTTATAACTTCTAGAAATGACCCAAATTATAAATTGGCATCAAAATGTCTATGGGACCTCATGAAGAATCCAAAGGGGAAAGCAGGGGGAGAAAACTCTTTTATCATAGAACTTGTGATGACAAGTGCATAATCTCCCAAAATACTGCAAATGTACAGATGAGAAAGGTCAATGACTGCAAAAGAAGTGTGTCATTATACTGTTCAGATCCAGAAGCAATGTAGGATACCATACATTCAGAAAGAAAATATTAAAAAGTGCCTTGCAGCTATGGTACATTTCACATACGGTTCCTGGAAAGGGATCACATCAGAAAGAGTTGAATCCTACAAGCCCATGCTACACAACTAACCTTCCTTATCATGTGTGAGAATTATTATGCATCTCAGAATGCTCAGAATGCTCAGGATACTCACCCACCAAATTTAAAGAGCATTCTCCTGGAGGTAGCACAGAGTGGAGTAGCATGGAGTCAAGGAAGAGATAGATGAATCTTAAATTCAGGCTACTAGGGTCTTTAGCCTGGGCTGTACTATGTTACTTCAGAAAAATTAAGGAACTTCACAGAATCACAGAATAGCTGGTGTTGGCAGGGAGATCTTGTGGTCCAACCTGCTCTGATCAAGAAGAATCACTTACAGTTAGTTGCCTAGTACCATATCCAGTCATGTTTTGAATATATTTGAGGATGTAGATTCCACAACCAGTTTAATTACTCTCACAGTAAAGTGTTTTCTTGCATTTAAGTGGCATCACCTATGCTTCAGTTTGTGTCCATTACATCTCATCCTGTCATTGGAAACCACTGAGAAGAGTCTAGCCCTGTTCTTTCAACATTGTCTCATCAAATATTTATATATATATATATATTTATATATATTTATATATTGGTAAGATTCCACTGAGCCTCCTCTTCTTCTGACTGAATAATCCCAGCTATCTCAATATCTCCTCATATGAGAAATGCTCCAGTCCAATCATCTTCTTTAATGTTCTTTGCTGGACTCCCTCCAATAAATGCATGTTCTTTCCTGTACTGGAGAGCTCAGAAGTGGTCACAATTCCTCAAAAGTGGCTTCTGTATGTAGCAGGGAATGATCCTTCCATCTGCTGGTAGCTCTCTGCCCAATGTGGCTGAAGGTACAGTTTGTTTTCTTTGCCACAAGGGCACTTACTGGCCCATGTTCAGTTAGTTATCCACCAGCACCTCTAGGTCTTTTTCTGCAAAGTTACTCTCCAGATGAATGGCTGCTATCGTGTGTTGGGGCAGGGGACTATTCCCCACTTTGCATTTCCCTTTTGTCAAATATCATGAGGTTCCCCCACATCCAATTCTCTAGCCTTTTGAGGTCTCTGAATAGCAGCATGATCATCCAGTGTATCAGCTACTCCCACCAGTTTTGTAATCTGCTGAAGTTTCATTTAGTCCTGTCATTCAAGTCATTAATGAAGATGCTAAACAGTATTAGGCCCCGTATTTATCCTTGAAGAGACACTACCAAGGACTGTTCTCGTCTGGACATTGTACCACTGATCATAGCTCTCTAAGCCTAGCAGTTCATTCAGATTTCAGTCTACATTACTGACCGCATACCGAGCCTGCACTACATCAGCTTCTCTCTGTTTATGAGAGCTGATGCCAAAAGCCTTACCAGCAGCTCCAGACAGCAAGAGAGATAAGGTATTTCTCCTTTCCTAGCTTACAAAGAACCTTGAAACTTTTATTGAACAGTTTAGATCAACCTGATCTAATAGTTAAATATAGATGGCTTGCTATGTTTTGGAAGACATGATATAATTTTCAATATGCACGAGGAATGGACCAAAAGTCTTGGCTTTTGCAGCTGACAAAACATCTTTTTTTATATAAAAAAATGTACTCAGAAAGTATTCAATAAGACAAGCTTACATAATTTGAAATTATAAGCCTAGGTTTTAAGACAGAAATGAATTTATCTCTTTTCTTTCTAACCCAGTCATCTCTAGACTATGATAAGAATAAATTCCCAAGGGGTACACACAGCATTTCTGAGTCAAGTTTAAAACCTCACTGCAGAAGGGAAACCCAGAGCTCAAACTGGGCCTGCCAGACAAAAGATGTGGATATCGACGTTTTAGAGAAATAGGCCTTGTTTTCCTACCCAGTTATTTTAGAAAGTAAAAGGGAATATCATCTTTCAGTAAGCGGAGAAGATTTCATAGACAATGGGCAGATGTACAACAGAAAGGTACCAGAGAAATAAGAGACAGTTCTAATCAGAGTGACAGGCTATGGCCGTGGCTTACCCTCTGCCCTAATTACTGAGCGAGTTTATGTTTTTTTCTGTCAATATTACACCAGAAAGAGTTTAAGACAATGCTTTGAAAGAGGCGTGAACATTTGTAAAATGTTTTTGTTCTCTGTTTTCTATAAGTAACTGTCCTGGCAAATCTGCAAATAATCTTTTACTTAGCTTAGGAAATAAAAAATACATCAGATGGTTGACTATTTGAACCATCCCCTAGTAGTTTCACTCCTCTTTAGTTACACCAGAGAGTTAATTTCTTTTTTAAAAATGAGGTCAGACTCAAACTAAATCTTCACATACAAAAAAAATGAAAGGGATGAAAATATTATTGGAGCAGATGGCACTGAAAACAGCATGGCTAGAGAACAGCCAATGTATTGAATATAAATGAATATTGAAATACACCCAGCAAGTATTAAAAGAATATAGATAATCAGATTTGAGGAAAGAATTGCAAGTCAGTTAAAAGTCAAAAAGAACATGTGACATAATAGAACTGAAGGTAGAAATTGCTATTTTGAATAAAAGCAAGAAAATTATTTTGATTCTTTTATGCTTTTCAGTTCGTAGAGTATGTTATAAAATGCTAAATTAAATTTTTGCCGTAGTTTGCATGACGTTTCATTTTGCCAACAAACTGTGATTCCATATGTGCTGGCGACTGGAGTAATCCTCATTGCCTAGTTATGAATGTTACCACAACTTTTTTTTCTTTCTGCCTGCCCAGACGTGTCAACTT
>JAVCKT010096670.1:0-11599 GCA_032273925.1 Rhynchotus rufescens | reverse complement strand
ATTTCCTCTCTTCTAGCTGAATATAGGCTAGCTGAGAAATTATTCTGTATCAGTTTTGTGAACCTAACCTCACAACATCTCCACCTGTTGACTCTCTCTAGTTAAAGATATTAAAGCATAAACAAAATTTAAACTGTTATATAGAAGCCACATATCTTAACTAAATTCTTCTAGAATTTTTTCCCACTGCTACAGCCCATTAATAGAGTAACTCTAAGTAAAAGTGGCCTGTTATAAGAGATGCTTATAGAGAACACCAGAGAACCCTAGCACTACAAATAATCAGTTTTGTGTCACTAAATCCATACCTATGCATACAAATGCACACACAAACAAACAAAACAAACAAACAAACAAAGAACCAGGAATGCTCAATAGAAAATAAATAAATAATTGCCTCTTCTTTGTGTCTTACAAAATGTAGAATTTTGTTTGTTTGGTTGGTTAGTTTTTATAATACAGAAATTATTATGAGGAACAATAGGAAATCAAGCTTATGTTAGCACACAAATATACTACACTCTTCCCTAAACTAAAAAGACAAAAATAGGTTTGATTCATTGAAAATGCTGTTTTCTATGAAATTATTTAATTCTGAAAGAATGTATTGTATTGCATTTATTGCAAATTTATGTCAGGATTACTAACAGAAATATACCAGCTAAAGAAGATTTTTTGCACTGAGAAAAAAATTTGCTTATGTAAAAATTGATTTTTAAGCCACTAAATGGAAAAAAAAATCAGTTCAAGCATGATTTTGCATTGCAGCATTCCCAGAACAATTGTTTTCACCATTAAATAGGCTTTCCATTACATTTGAGAATTTTTAGTTATTTTACAGTTTTAAGTTTTTACAATTAAAGGCATATATTTAATGTATTTAACCTGAATTAAAATTTTAAAAAATCGGAAGCATCAAAATACAACATTATTTACTTTTTCATCAGTTATTAATAGTTGTAAGCTTTATTAACTTTTATCAAAACTCAAAAATGTAATTAGGATTACAGATTTAACTTGCCAACATACATTGTGCTCCAAAATTTGCAATGTCTTATAAAATCTGGTCCATTAATTTGTGGTAACACTTATGGCACTGTTTTATATAAGCTAAAAATCATGGCCTGTTTTCTAAACCTTTACCAACAGTATTGAAAATAATAATGCAGTTCTCTACTGAAATCTGGGAAACTTCCAGGAAGATGAAGAGCAAGAACTAGCTTATTCCCTAACCATTTTAGATTTAACTAGGATGACGTCACTGAGGAAAGACATAGTTTTAAGGATTAAGGCAGTTCAGGCCAGTGCATGCAACTGTTCCTGAAATTCTCCCTTTTAATGGCAACTTTTCCACAGAGGTCTGCTATTCCAGAGCCAACAACTGGTAAGCCAGTGATCAAGGAAGAAGCAGGTTTGAAAACTTACTGGAAGTCTGAAATCAGCTAAGATAACGAAAGATGCAAATGACCATGGAAAAGCTCTTGTAGAAACGACCCAACTTCTGTGCACTATCAGAAAACATTTCTATTTCTTCTAAATGTACTATGCAGAAAATATTTTTTTTTTTGTCTTCATTGAAAGAATTAGACTGTTCCTTACTAAGTACTTGTTCCATGCCTAGAGCAGGGAAAACTTTAGCTTTATTTGGGCTTACAGATGTTATTTCACAGAATCACAGAATCACAGAATCTTAAAGGTTGGAAGGGACCTCTAGAGATCATCTAATCCAACCTTCCTGCTCAAGCAGGCACACCTACAGCATGTGGCACAGGGTGGCGTCCAGGCGGGTTTTGAAGACCTCCAGAGAAGGAGACTCTACAACCTCCCTGGGCAGCCTATTCCACTGCTCTGATTTAAATACAAATAATTATGCTACTGTAACCTCAGAATATGATTTTGAATATGAAACAATTTATAAGTAGATTTGGCTATATCTTTTTCTTTCACGAGAAAATTAAATGGTTATTTATAGACTATCAATACTTTTAAGAAATTCTGTACCCAAATTTTTCAAAGACATAAAGCTCAGGAAAAGTCTAGTTCACAGGTAATATGATTTAGAAAGTAATATCATCTTTTAAGAGGTGTTAGCCATCATCTTCTGAGTAATGCTGTGCACATGTTCCATATTCCTCAAAGATACTTATGGCACACTGAAGAAAAGGTCACAGAAGGAAAAATTGCGCTGTATGATTAGAAGTTACTTTTTAAACTTGGCTTCACAATGAACTATTGCTGTTTTATGGTAGTACACGGACAGAATTAATTTTTTAGTTAGCAACTTTATGGTTCTAGCTGAGAAACATCTGATTAGGGTTTTTTTTCAGGTACTTTTAACTTTGCAAAACAGAGCTTTTGCTTTAAATATTTCATGAATTTTTGTTCTCTCTCACTTATTTTGATTTGCTTCATAATAATTTACTATCAAAAGTAAATTGAGCTATTAGTAAATGCATATCTTCCCAGTGCTTTTTATTTCCCATTCACATTTTTTTCTAGATGACTGCAGACATACATTTTGGGCAGCATCTGAATATCACCTATTAAAATCCAATAACTACTAGCTGGCTTACTACAATCTCTACTTTCCAACACATCCTATCTTCTCATTGCTATTTCCACACAGACTCATTACCACCAATAAATCATAACTGCCCCACAGTCAGTTCTCAGCCCAGATATTGCAGTGGTTTAATTTATCTCAGGTGCAGGATTTGTTTTTTGTTTTGTTGAAATTATTATGTTCCTGTTCTCCTCATATCTGCTGTTACATGTAGATTTGATGAAGGTATATTTTGTCTTCCTCTGGATTATGAAGGAGGATGTTAAATAGAATAGGTAATAGGACTTCTGAGGAACGCTGCTTGTAACCAGCTCAGATGACTGAATATTGCACTCAAAATCATAGAATCATAGAATTATTATGGTTGGAAAAGACCTTCAGGATCATCAGGTTCGACCATAGCTTTGAAAGTCTACTGGAACAGGACAACGCAATCAGTTTTTCATCCACATAGTAGTCCATCTATGTAGACCCTAACAACCCAATTTGGATAGAAAAATGCTGTGCAAGATCAAGTCAAATTCCTTGTTAAAGCCACAGTTGATGATATTCACTGCTCTCCCCTCATCCACAGTCACCTTACTTTCAAGTTTCAGTGCCTTTATCGCAGATTAGAACTCTCTCCGCTCTCCACGCTACAGATAGCTGTATAAGTGTAAGCTATACACTTACAGTGTAAGTTGTATTATGTGTATTAGTTGCAATACAGGAAGTTCCACCTCCATGTGAGGAGGAACTTCTTTACTGTGAGGGTGACAGAGCCCTAGAACAGTCTGCCCAGGCTGGTTGTGGAGTCTCCTTCTCTGGAGGTCTTCAAAACCCGCCTAGATGCCTCCCTGTGCCACGTGCTCTGAGTGTCCCTACTTGAGCAGGAAGGTTGGAATAGATGATCTCTAGAGGTCCCTTCCAACCTTAACCATCCTGTGATTCTGTGTTTCTGTGGAGTAAGTGTGCTTTTATGGAATGATCAAAAAAAAAATCTCAAGCAATAATAGTTTGAAAGTGATACACCTTTTTTTTCCTAGTGGTTATTATTATCAATGTTGTTATAACTATCCTGATTGATCACCATCCCTATTTATCTGTATCTATATATAAATCTATGAAACTATTTTTGAATCAGAATTGAGAACACACGCACACACAAAATAAATTTAGCATAGGATAGGATCAGTTTTGATACATAAAGTCATGTAGCAGTGGAAGTACAAATTGCCTAATTCTGGAAACTCAAAACTGTTTTTTAAGCAATGGGTCAAATAGTTAATGCGATTTCACTGATGTCAATATACATAACATGATCTATTAATTTGACTTAATTTATCAGGAATACTTGGCCAGATTTTAAATGCTATTGAGTTTGCACTTCACATAAAAATATTTAATGTAAGTTCATGAAGCTGAATGATTTTTGTTTCCAAACCACTTAAAAATGTAGATCAAGTTAAAAACATATTTAAATATTTGACTGAGTTGAAGCCAACTAATGTTTTGAATTTGTGCTAATATTTATTCTGAATGTCTTGTTAGATCTACAAGAAAGTAAATGCTAAGTTAAACAGATAAAATTGACCAAAATACAAAAGTATGTTCACATCTCACAAATAGTGATAAGTAGTAGTTATTCCATTTGGACATTATTTGTAGTTTTATTTCTGAAAAATAGAATCTTCTAGTAAAATCAGGAAGAAAACATACATAGCATTCTAATTACTCTGAGTAAGTAAGAGTAATCTCCCCATATGGGAGATCTAAATAACAAATAAATACAGAAATGTCTCAAGGAGCATTGCAAGGACAAGGACATCGAGTACAATCTTCTTCTGTCCCAAAATATTCACATGGCTTTAGGAAAATAGGTAGTGTCTTCTTAGATTAGTCATGATAAGTCTTCTAATTTTCAGATGCTTTAATTGTTGTGATAGTAGATGTCTGTGGACATCATTAAGTTTCTCCAAAGTTCTATATATCCTTCTCATCATCCATTCTAGCTGTACGGACTAAATAGCATTTTTCTGGAATTTTCTAGTATTTACCACAACTTCATAATTCATTTTCTTTCCTGTACTCATTTTTCTTCCTGAGAATATATTTGACCCACAGGATTCAGATAATGTAAGATATTACAAGTCTCATTTTGAATAAAAAATAAAAATACAGAAGCAAATACCAAATTTCATTGCAGCCAGCAATTCTAGGGCAAGTAGTTCTGCATTCACAGTGGATATTACAGAGTGTCTCACTTGAACTTACAGGGCTTAATATAGATGAGCATCATAAATCATCCTCTCATCACAAAACTCACCTTGCATGTCATCATGCTAAGAAGATGTAATTACAGAGTTTTTAGCCTCCCTGATGATTAATGCAACTTCACAGTTGTAATATTTCTTGTTGGTGGTATTCTCTCTTCTCTAAACATTTACTTGTTCTGATTTTCAGTGAGCTAGCATGAGATCACCACTGCCTTATGCCTCCACAAGTCACTACTCTTACATTCTCAATATTTAAAATCAAATTCTCACTTGTCATACAACGGGATCATATGAAAGAGAAAGCAATTTTAAGGAAGCAGCAGGAGTAATGTATGGTCTTTACACTTGTGTCGCTGTTACTCCAGACAGGGAAGGTTATTCAACAATCCCACACTGGTGAAAAAGAAAGCTGAAGAAACAGATCAGTTTCATTGATTGATATTTATTATTCTTTCAACTACCTTGAAATGGGAATTCTTAGCACTTTGATCAACAGACTGACAGATTGTCTATTGCTGCTTCAGAACATATCACTGTGTCCAAATGGTATTTGGTAGTTCCTTATAGGATGTGCACTTTGATGAATCAAAACAAATACCTTCTCCAAGAAAATACATCTGACCACTCATCAACTCAGTCTCTCCTTCTCTCTTGGACAAATGCAACATTGTTCTGATTTTATGCTAAAAAAAAGCACAAAGGATAGTAAAAGGATAGTCTATCTTTGTACAGCAATAACCTTGGAACTTTCATGGAAAAGTAAACTTAGGGCATCTTCTCATCATTATGTGCAAGCCAGAACCAATGACTCAGGCTCTAACTTGGCTTGCATTTGAACTGTCAAAGATCCAAGTCCAGACTGGCTCTTTTCTAGTTTTCTAGTTTCAAAATCCACTATATCCTCTGAGACAGAGATGTGCCAGCATACTGCTAAAGCTCTTAATATACTTTTAGGGGGGGATTTCATCTAACAGTAGGCTATTTAAGCTCCCTTCTGCCTAGGAGCTTTGGTACCTGGTTCTTTTTCTGATATTTTTTTTTTCCCATTTCCCATCTCCAGTAATTGATAAATTAAATAAATAAATAATTTCCTGTCTAGTCACAAGCCATGAATAGAATGGAAAAACCAAAGCTATGTACAGAGTTAGAAAATATTATAGAAAATTAAAGCACCTACCATTAGTTATGCAAAGACACCAAAAATTAACATTTGCTGATTCTAACAAGCTAAGCTAAAAAAATTTGTACTTACTCTCATTTCTCCAGAACACAGTTGCTTCTACACCTGAACCTTTGAATTCATCTTAGTAACCTACTGTCATAGCAATTAGTTCAAAAGCAAGAGTTGTCAAATGCCAGCTCATTCAGAACAAGAAACCATTATTTTATGGTTACTACTGGATAGCTGAAAATATTCTCAGTGATTTTACTATATATCCATCATGCTTTTGTTTCCCTGTAGGGAATCAGAATTAAGAGAAAACTTTGTCACAGAGTTCCAATAAGCATATTTTTACAAAAGAGTTCCATAGTTTTCAACTTCATAGATTATACAAGCGTATCTCAGAGGCAGTACTAAAAGTAGATCTACTAAAAGTAGATACAATAAATTATAAACTGTTTTTTGTAAGGAAGAGGAATTAAGCACTATTCTGAGGCTAATTTTCTAACTAGAAGTAGAATGCTAAAAAAATGGTATCTTCCCTTAAGATAAGGTTAGTTTAATTGATATTTCTAGTACTTTTGAAAAATAGTGATAGCCAGCCCATTTTAAACAGAGAGCCCTTACTTTTTTATCTGATTTCAATTAATGCATTAAAATGATATATTTAGAGGCCTGATGCAAATTGATCTGACTTCAAAAATAATGTTTTTTTATTTAGCTTTCAAAAAATATTATACACTTGATACTCTCTTACCTTTCACAGTGTAAAATGCCTAACACCAAAAATGTCATGTAGAAAGCATTCAACAGAATGCTTTCCTACTAGTTGTACCCATGTAAAAATAAATATACTGCCTACAGCTTTTCACAAATGATGCAACTCTCATGATAATATCAGGCTATCAGGCAAAATCTTATTTATCCTTAACTGACTATAGGTGATGAATCAAGGTCCCAGTAATACCATTTTTTTCCATGCAAGTATATATATTTTGGAGAAAAAAAAATGTATATATATATATATAGAGAGAAATATTGAAATAACAGCTGACTATATTTAATGTGCTGACATTGCTACTGAATTCTGACATCCTTTTCTGTATTTACATGTTCACATGTTTACAATATTTACATTTACATCTGACAATCCACTGCAATCCTCAGTACCATTTCTAACAATCTCTCTTTCAAGTCATAGCTGTACTACTTCATGTACTTGAAAATACCGTGTTAAGGAGAAATTAAAAACTATAAGCAGTGGATTGCGATGCTCTTATTTGCCCTCACAACACAGGTCAGAATGTCAATTCCTACTTTCTGTTGGACTATACAGAATATCCCAGTCAGAGAGAATACACTATGATGTTTGTTAAATAATTTAAAATAGATTTACATTTAAATCTAATTTAAATAGATTAATAGCTCTTGCCTCTACCTCCACCTATTATTTTGTTTAAAGATATCAAAATTCTCAGCTGCTGAATGTAGCATTTTGTCTGTTCTGAACATAGGCAAACTTTGCCAACAGCAAATGCTGTTCCCACACTGATTGATTTAATTCAGTTCAAGGACTGCAAGATGCTTTAGGCTCACTTCACAATTCTTGGTCACCAGAATAGGCAACATGTAATTATGTCTTCAGAATTCAAGTCTCAAGAATATCTCTCTTCCTATTGCTTCTTTTATCAATATGTACCATAAATTGTCCACATGATATCCCATGGGTAATATTTTATAACAAAACATGGCTTCTGTATTTCCTTATGGAAAGTATATATTTTTCACTTGAGAGACATTCTATTAATTAATTGTACAGAATACTTAACTTAGTACTCATACTCAAATCTTGTACTTATAAATTTGGACTATCCTGCTCCACAAATAATGGCTACAACCCGGAAGAAGGAGCCTACTCTTGGTAAAATGGATTACTATGAACAGAATATACAGTCTTATACAACTGCCAAAGTCTTTCTCTACAGAAAGGTACTTATCCAAGAAATAGAAACACATTTTTTTTTTCTTCTTAAACATGCATAGAAGTCACTAGATACAAATTTATGGGCTTAGTTTTAAAGTTGTTAATACACAATGCTATTGAATATGTAATGTTGCATGACTTCTTTGTTGTTGAAATTTGCAATAGAAGTCACTCCTCCAAAGAAAAAAAAAAGAACTGTAACAGCAGATGAATATCACACTGCGAGAATACTAATCCTTTCATTTCAATGCCACTTAAACTGGCATTAAAGATTTCAAAAAATATGCATCAAGGACAAGAAACATCTTACAACATTTTTAATGTCAAATGCACAACATCAGGGAAAAGTAGTCTTGCCGAATATATTAGACATTCTTATTTGAGGAGAGTGTAAACTTGACTGACAATGGGATTTATCATCCAAGGTTTGCTATCTTCCATAGGTGTGACACATTCTGTTTGAGAGCAAGCTATGCTGTTAAAGAGAAGGTCAGCCTGAAGTATCAGAAAAGATGTTTATAAATAGTTTTATAGTCTTGAAAGCGAGTGTATATAAATTTCACATTTAGTCAATTTAGTTCCACTCTTGCTAATCTATTTATATTTTGATTGTTTATTTTTCACTTTTTTATTTGGTGGATAAAAACTGTAATGTGCCCCTACAAATTCTGTTCTATTCAGACCTATCCTTGAACATACCTCTCTGTTTATATTCTTCAGTATTGTTTTTCCTTTATACTCTGAAAACAATAAGCTGTTATTACCTTCAGCTCTCCACAGACATATAAAACTTACATAACTGTATAAATAGATATCAGTATGAAGTTTCAATTGCATAACTTCTATCTATTCAAATCTGGAAATTTACCTAACAAAATTTGCTTTATCATACTGATCCTTTACCAAGTCCTATTTCATGACTACACTACAGAGGCCTTCACATGATACAGGGAACAGAGGGTTTGATAACTAGACCCGACCCTCCTCTAAGAGAAGTCTGTTGCCTTCCTGAGGCCCGAATTAGGGATGTCACCAGGCAACTTCCCAGCCTGTTCGACCCATGGACTATTATCCACTGAGGGACTTAAATGTGGGAGGAGAGGAAGCAGCAACATGTAGCCTGAGGGCAATAAAAAGGGACTTTAGGAAATTGGGGCAGATGATCAGGAATTCAGGTGTGTAGGTCATTTTCTCTTCCATTCTTCCCAGTGCTAGCGGCAGTATAGAAAGAAACAGAAAAATACAGTCCATCAACCTATGGCTTCGTGACTAGTGTCATCACCACAACTTTGGTTTCTTTGGTAACAGGAAGCCTTACATGGCACTAGGCATGATGGCATCTAATGGGATCCATCTTTCTCAAAGGGAAAAGAGAGAACTGGATCAGGAACTAGTAGGGTTTCTTGAGAAGGCTTTAAACTAGATTTAAGTCAGGAAGCAGATGAGATGGTAGCCGATGGCCTGTCATGCCACCCACAGCTGCCTAATGCCATAGCCTGTGAAGAGTGCCCTGAGACTGAAGAGGATAAATGGCAAAATATGAGAACTTCAGAAGGCCCACACACCCAAGCTGCAGCTGCCCCAACGAGAGGCACAATGGCAGCCCAACTCAAATGCATCTGTGTAAATGTACACAGCATGGGGAATAAGCAAGGGGAATTGGAGATGTGTGTGTGGTTGCAAGGACGTGTTCTCATTTCAATTACTGAGGCATGCTGGCACAGCTGTCATGACTGTCATGGAGAGTTTCAGGCTTTTCAGGAAGGACAGGCTTGGAAGGTGAGCTGGCAGGGTTGTTCCTTACATGAGAGAGCAATTGGAATATATGGAGCTCAGCACAGGGCAGGACAAAGCTCTAGTCAAGAGCCTATAGGAGAGGATTAAAGGGCAGGTCAAAAGGGCGACACTAGTGGGAGTTTACTACAGGCCTCCTGACCAGGGAGTGGATGAGGCCTTCTACAGGCAGCTGCAAGAAGTCTCCCAATCACAGGGCCTGATCCTTATGGGAGACTTCAATCACCCTTCTGGGGTGGTTGGGGGCCTTCTGGGATAATGACACAGCCAGGAACAGACAGTCAAGGAAATAACTTCTTGATGCAGGCAGTTGACGCGCCCACAAGGGGAGGGGTGCTGCTATACATGATACTAACAAACAGAGATGGTCTAGTGGGAAATGTGAGGGTTGAGGACAGTCTTGGATGCAGCAGTGACCATCAGGTATTGGAATTCATGATCCTAAATGGAGAAAGCTGGGCAAGAAGTTGGATTCTTGCACTTCAAGGGAGCCAACTTTGACCTCTTCAGGGAGCTCCTTGGAGCAGTCCCCTGGATTAGGGTTCTAGAAGGAAAGGGGATCCGGGAGAGCTGGTTAATATTCAAGCGCTACTTTCTCTAAGCTCAGGATCGGTGCATTCCTACAAGAAAAAAAGTCGAGCAAAGGGGGCAGGAAACCTGTATGGTTGGGCAAGGAGCTGCTGAGTAAACTTAAAGAGAAAAAGAGAGCATATACCATGTGGTAGAAGGGCCAGGCCACGTGAGAAAAATATAGGAACATTGCTGTAAAATGAAGGGATGCAATGAAGAAGGCCAAGGCCCATCTGGAAGTAGAGTTAGCAAGGGATGTAAGGGAAAACAGGAAGGGCTTCTATAAATACATAAGCAGCAAGAGGAAGACTAGGGAAAGTGTTAGCCTCCTGCTGAATGGGGAGAGGGCCTTGGTGACGGAGGATGAAGAGAAGGCAGAGTTACTAAATGCCTTCTTTGCTTGTACTTTCTCTTTACTGCTAAGGCTAGTCCACATCAACTACAGAGCGTGGACACAAGAGAGATAACCGCGAGAAAGGAAGACTTTCTGCTAGTTGAGGAGGATTGGGCTAAGGATTATTTAGGCAACCTGGACACCCATAAATCTTTGGGCCTAGATGAGATGCACCCAAGAGTGCTGAGGGAACTGGTGGAGGTTATTGCTCAGCCACTCTCCATCATCTTCGAGAGGTCCTGGAGAGCAGAGGAAGTGCCGGAGGACTGGAAGAGAGCCAACATCACTACAGTCTTCAAAAGGGGCAAGAGGGAGGAGCTGGGCAACTACAGATCAGTCAGCCTCACCTGTATCCCTGGAAAGAATGCTCTATAACATTCATCCTAGAGACCATCTCTAGGCATGTCAAAGAAAAGAAGATTATCTCTTCTACAATGGGATAACTGTCTGGATGGACAATGGGAGAGCTGTGGATGTTGTCTACCTTGACCTCAATAAGGCTTTCAACACCATCTCCCATAATATCCTCGTAGGAAAGCTCCAGAAGTGTGGGTGGACTGGACAGGTGGACAGTGAAGTGGATTGAGAATTGGCTGGCCTAGAGAGCTCCAAGGGGAGTGATAAACAGGGCTGACTCCAGTTGGAGCCAGTGGTGTCCTCCAGGGGTCAGTACTGGGCACACTGCTGTTCAATTTGTTCATCAATGATTTGGACAAGGGCACAGAGTGATCCCTGAGCGAGTTTGTGGACGATACCAAGCTGAGTGGAGTGGTCGACACTCCAGAGGGCTGTGCTGCCATTCAGAGGGACCTGGACAGGCTGGAGAGTTGGGCAGAGAGGAACCTCGAGAGGTTCAACATGGACAAGTGCAGGGTCT
>JAVCKT010096669.1:0-12726 GCA_032273925.1 Rhynchotus rufescens | reverse complement strand
GGCCTTCTTGGCCACGAGGGCACACTGCTGACTCATGGTTAACTTGGTATCAACCAGGACTCCCAGGTCCCTCTCCGTGGAGCTGCTTTCCAGCAGGTCAACCCCTAATCCATACTGGTGCCTTGGTTTATTCCCGGCCAGGTGCAGGACCCTGCACTTGTCCTTGTTGATCTTCATGAGGTTCCTCTCTGCTCATCTCCAGAGTCTGTGTATCCTCCTTCAGCAAGGATAAATCAAATACAAATTTTTGTTGGCCTACACCAGCACAAATGTGAACTATTGTAGTTAAGCCATATACCATGGTGAGCCCTGGATTGCTGTTGGACAGCGTGCAAGATACTCTACCATGACTGCAGAATAACTAGAAACTTGCAAACAATTCCCTGTCAGAGGTCTCAGTTGCCTGGAGAGGCCTTGCCACCACGTTATGCTCTATGCATTTTGGTCCAAGGGACTGCCTTAAGTTCAGGCTTGGGTTTGCATGAGCTACATCACAGCTGTAACTGCTTCCACTCCTGTCCCCTACTGACACCAAATTTCTACTTGGCTTTCCTGAATTGACCTTGGACCTTTGCCTGAGGTTACCTTGCCTTTGCCCGATAGATACAGGACTGTTGATAGTACCTGTTGATATATCTATCCTGATCTGCTCACCCTGCTCAGGTGCTGCAGCAGTGAGTCTGGTCAGTGAGTCTCTGCCCAGTCTGTGATGAGCACCTTCAGGACCCTTAGCTCCTGACTCACCTTCCCCTGTGGAGCAACCTCATCTTTGCAGTTCCATGACAGTCTTCAAGTAAACATGTTCTTTCCTTGGTGATACCCACTAGTGCCAATTCATAACCATAAAAATAACTTCAAAATATACAAAAATGAAAAAAAAAGAAGAAGAAAAAAAAAGAATAAATGACTTGGACTTTTTTCAACTTGCTTTACTTACTGTAAAGTGTTTATTAAACCATTCTGAAGGCCTAGAGTACCTGCACTCTTCCATACTACAAATGAATTTTGGAAGACTGTTTCAAGCAGCTGAATTCAGCTCCTCTCTTTCCTAATCAATTCTTCTCAAAGGCTTGCAACACAAGTAGGCAAATAGTCCTATCTGTGGCAGATATTTGTGTCTGACTTTTAGACAAGAAATAATGCTGAAACCACTGACAGCCTTCAGATGTGGTAGGCTGTTGGAAATCTATAGGGTGAATATGATGTTTTTACTATTGCTTGTCTGGTTTCATACTAAAGTCTAAGGGAGGGTTTTTTTTTTTTTTTAAAAAAAAAAAAAAGAGATTGTATACCACTACTCTGTCCCAGAGCCAACCACTTTGCCACTTGAGATTTCCTTCAGTTTTACTATTATAACTTATTTGACAGGTTTTCATGCATCACCCAGCTTTCTGCCAAATGTGGTGTTTGGTGTATCCTGCTTGTCGCTCACTTCATTTTTAGAGGAGTTTAAGTTATTTGCAAGGAATAGCACTGGCAAAGGAAACAGCTGAAGCATTGTACAGCTAGCCAGGAAGAGTGGTTAGCAGGCGCACTTATCTGTCTCCTCATTCTCCATATTTGGATTTGTGATAGAGTGAAGAAGTGAAATAAGAATTAAATTACCACGGCAAATCACTGACAAAAGTACGTTTAGGGTATTAAGTGTGCATGACTGATACACTTTCATGGAACACCTAATCTGACATAGCAACAGGTAAAATCTGTGATGGAAGCAGCAGAAGAAAATATTATTTAAAATGAGGTTACTACTTTAAGACTGATAGAAGGGTAGAAAAACAACATTTCAGCCTTCAGAGTTTGCATCTTTCTGATGCAGAAGTTTCTGTTCTCTGGGTCTTTCTTGTAGTCTTGTTGGAGCCTAAAATCTTCACCTATGCACACAGCTCTCCAGCTGACCCACACAGAAATAAGAGTTAATTCAATTCAGCTAGTAGATATCCTTGTATTAACTTTCAACTACTTTTGTTGATCTTTTCCTCCTTGTATATATCTTTTTTTTTTTTTTTTTACCATTACCATTCTACAATGCTTCCTCTGTTAGAGCTCAGAGGAAAGTAAGTCAGAGCTGCTGGATGCAGTGACTCCAAATAAGTGGTTTCCCTGGCAACAAAAACAAGGTGAAAGCTCCCAGGATTTCCTTCATTAATCGATGTAAAGCTAAGCTATCAGCTTAGAGCTATAGAAATGAATCCAAGAACTACCCTGCATCCTGTCACATATCTCAAAGGGTTTAACGTTAACAGTCAAATTTCCCATATTTTGAAACTTGGAACTCACACAAATGAAAATGGCTTTTAAATTATTTTTACCACTCTGCTGTCAATAACTAATAAAATAGCAACTCATAAAAACTAGGCACACACAGCACTACAGTCATCTGCTATTCAAATTGACATAGGATAGAAGAGTCCCACAGATAATGAATATTTTGTGCTCTCTGGCTAACCAATGCATTTTCTAGAACCAGGTTGGTTATAATTATTCACCACTAATTTTGATGAAAGTTATTCGTACAGGGGTAAAAAAAAAAATATAGACAAATTATTAGTCTTGCCAAGTCAACAAGTCTTATTATTACTTGCCAGATTTTGGAAATGGCTATTTTCTTAAAATTTGGTAGAGAAGAATCCCCCCCGTCTCTCTCACGAGAAGCAATTGTGCCAAAGAGTTTTGAATATTTTTCCAAAAGTGAAGTGAAAATTATTTTGTCAGAGAAATTATTAAAGCATAAAACTAATAATAATTTTACTTTCTGAAATGCCATATGTGCTTGCCATATGTGCTTTATAACAGGAAAATGACCCTTGAAAATGACTTCTTGTAAACTCACTTACACAATATGCCATTAGATTGTGTCTACTTACTTTACTGCCAAAGCTGAATTTGAGAGTTGTATCACTGTTGAGGAACAATGTACATTTTCTTCCTCACTCAAGCTCTGTCAACATAATATTTTTGCAATTCATTGCTGGGATACACCACAGGGAAAGCAGTTTACTTTCAAGACAACAGGTAGAACTTTCTTTCTCATGCCTTTTTTTGATTACATAACAGATATGAAACACAAATATCATTTTTATATTTCATATGAAGAATTTAATCCTCCGATAAAAATGCTTCTCTGATATGAGCACTTTAAAATACTGTAGTTTATGAATTGCTTATGTGGAATGTACAACTGAGGTGTTGATTTGAAGGAAAAGTTATCAGAAGAACTTCAAAAAGGAGAAGGAGAAATAGCATTCATTTCTATTAGTACACCCTTCAAGAAATTGGAATCTAGGAACTTCAGTTGAAAAATTCAGATGTAATCATACTGATATATAGTTTTTGTTGCTATATAAACTTCCATACAAGATTAAGTAAATTGAACAACTTTAACACTGTTGAGTTGGAGATGGAGCAGATTAAAAATATATTCTGGGGAATACGATCTTTAGGTCCAGTTTAGTGCATCTCACCCAGTTAAGAGATTTTGCTAACATTGTAATCAGAAATGAAGGGCTCTATTTTGGAACAGTATGCAGTGACAAGGTGCCTTAAAAATTACCATTTCTGTAGCACTTGCAAAGTTTTCTCTTGGCAGCACAATTTTATTTCTTCCCCAATTAGTATTACACTTCTGCTGGTCAGGTCACTTTCAACAAAATCTGGTTCAGAAAGTTTTTCTGATCTGCTGCATAATCTAGCAGGGAAAAAAAGGGGCCTTAAATAAAGAATGAGAGCATAGCAGATGTTTGCCAATAACCTCTGTTGTAAATTGTTACTAAATGCACCTTCACTACATAGAATAAGGATCTGCTGGAATGTCTGAAGATACTTCTGCATTAGTGTTGTGGTTCAGAGCAGTGTGCTTTTAAAATTAGTCTGATGGATGTCACTATCTGCTGTACTTTGGGCTCACATCCTGGAGGGCATGCAGTGTGGTAAACAGATTTTTATTTTGTATTATATTAAAGAATATATCCTTAAGCACCATGTCTAACGTTGCAGCTATTAATGGGCATACCATCAATAAGAATAGGCTAGAATTAATCTGAAATGAATACCACCAAAAATACATACACTGCAGATATTGAGACCAGCACGCTTAGTACAGATTCACTCCTACTGTGCTGCGTTACTTACTAATGTAGACATGGCTTTGGTTTGATGTCAGCTGTGAGGCTTAAATGTTGTCTTTGTAATGGTAAAATCCCTACATCACACCAAGGCTGTTTTAGAGTCACTGTGAACTCACTGGGTTTGTATCTGAAATAAGGCAAAAAGTCTAGTCTAAAATAGAAATATGAATAAAAGGGGCACAGAGGGGCACATTTTCCTTTGTTTCATTGTTACCATCAGACTGCAAAGGAGACATTGCTGGAAAAAGTGAATAAAACTAGGCAAAAATTTTGCAGGACACTTGGTTGTGATTCATTTTAGGCTTCAGGTTTTTTTTATTTCTGTAAACAGATTTGGGTCATCAGTAATGAGAATCCAGTCTCAGAATCTAAACCTGGGAAAATATTTTAAATGTGTTCTTTAACTCGCCTTTTCTCAGCATTCTTCAATAGGTATCTGAGGTTAAAAGAAAGACATTAGACCATTACTGTAATGTTAAAAAAAAGAAAAGCCCTTATAATTTAAATAGGAAAGAGACCCGCAAAGTAGTTGTAAAATACAACAGAGAAAGAGATATAAGAGTAAAGAAAGACAGTCACAAGCAGAGCACTGAAAGAAGTGGGCCACTGATATTAATGAATTAGTGAATAATTGCTTTACAGGATTAAAAGAATACGTTACGGAATGTTAGAAATGCAATAGTAGTTTTTCTTAGCTCCACTGCATGATTCTGTGAACACCAGAGCTGCTAATTACATCAAAGTACAGCCAAACTATGTTTTGTTTGTCCAGAAAGCTGCCTTAGTCTCAGAGTAGTTCTCTGACTGCTTTTTTCTTATAGACCTTCAGTTGTGAGGCCACTACTGTTACATTTACTGGTTCACTTTTAATGGCCCAAAAAAAAATTAACAAAAAATAAAGTTCTCCAAACTATATAGGAACCTTATTTTTACTGTTTTAATGTTTTAATAACTCAAACAACCAGTAGGTTTTTTGTTTGTTTGTTTGTTTGTTTTGTTTTTTTTTTGGTTCTTCAAAGGATTTAAGATATTTGTTTGGGGCTTCCCTCTTCTGACCAAATAATTCCAGAAAGAAATATAGATCCCTTGATCATATAGCACAGATGGTGCAAAGCTGATACATCCAGGACTCTTAACACAGTCTCCAGATGTTCACAGATCCCAGACAAATGGCCAAACTTTACTACAGGTGAAAAAGAATATATTTCCAGAAAATTCAGACATATTATATAGCTATTTTTGGTCCAATTTGGTTGATGAAGAACCTGCCCATAAGTTTCTTGTTCAAAGCTATATATATCTGGATAGATATAGAAGCTAGATATGTCTTTATAACAAAATTACAGTCTTGGAAAAAATAAAATTATTATCTGTCTCTTGAAAGGCAGTGAAGTTCACTTGCATGTCACCACCTTTTTTTTCCCTATAAAGCCACAGAAGTTGTCTGAATTTTGCTAACAACGGGAACATAAATATCAAGAATTAGGCTGTTGCATAGGAATCCTGCATTGCCTCCCATTTCTGAATGCAGTTTGTCTGAGACTCTATCAATGTATATGACAGGCAGTATAAGAGTCATATAGACCCTTGAGAGAGGCAATATTTCTTCTAGATAGAGGAAGAGAGAGAATATCTGAAAACAAACTTATCTGTGTGTAAAGATATTAGCGTAGATATGGTGATTACACAAGTTATTTTGTTTTAAATCTAAACTTCCTCTAAGAATTCCTGTTGTGCTATAGATTTTTTCTACTAATGGTTGAATTGCAAAATATCCTGACAGTTCTGATTCATGTCTTATCTTGTACAGTATATAAGCCTGCATGCCATATCTGTCACAATCTAGCTACATTTTTGTTTGTCAAGGGGATTTTCAAACTCCTAAATTGACATAGTGGAACATTGCCCTAAAAGCCTGAAATTTGTAATGCTGCAAATGCAGTACTGACAACAGGAAGACTCATTGCAGATACATGTTATAAAAAATTCTCCTAAACAAATCCTTCGTGTAGGTAACAAAAAACTAGCAAGCATCTGAAACTGAGGTTACATATTTCCCTGATATTTTCTCCTGTTTTTCATTCAGAAGGTGGGTTATGTTTAAACGTATTATTTGCATTTGGAAGGATAATGCTGAATGCACCACTAACAATGACTGGCCAGGCTCAGAGCTGAATGCCATTGTTTTGTTGCAAATAATTGAGCCCTTGTTGACAAGGTTCCTAAGGGGATATTGTTTTAAAAAGCTATTTAATCTGGGAGAAAGTGCTTAGCCTGTATAGATTTTCAAGGAGTGACAAAAGTGACATGGAAGAAGGCACAAATACAAGAGTAAGAGAAAGATACAAAGGGCCTATTAAGGCAAATGTCATAGGAGCAACATAGGTAACAGGAAGAGAAAAATAAGAACAGGAGTGGAATTAGATGTGATCTAAGAGATAGCTTCCAGTACAGCAAAGCACATTGCACAGGGAAATTTGAGCTTATGTTGCCATAGTGAGGGAATATAGTGATACAGCGTATGAAACATCTAGATCCTGATTTTAATCTATATCTAGTTACATTCATGTAGATAAATCACTAGACCAGGTCTGATATACCTGTGGCTGCTTTTCTATCAGACAAATTCACTCTTTTTGTTCTCTTCTAGAGGTAAAAATACATTAAACTCTTGAGAAAGATATTATTACAGCTCTTAATAAGTACTTGAAGCTTTTGACAGTGCATGACTAAATGAATAATAACAGTCTCCCAGTCCCCCATTCCTCGATTACAATTTGATTAAGTTGATTGATTACTACCTTTAATAACTTTTAGACATTGGGAGCTCTATACTGGGAAAAAAAAAAAAAAAAAAAAAAAAAGGCTAATCTTCCATAAAACAAGCTTTCTTTTTCCTGGCAAATGGAGGACTTTGCTGCAAATCGATAGGTTTTTTTTTTTTTTATATAGTAATCTATACACGCCTGGGTTTTGCAGCTCGCTAGGTGGTGCTGTGCTCCAGGAGCTCAAAATCACGTGCCAAAAACTGTGCCGTGAAATGCAGGTGCAGGCCCAGATGGGGGCCTTTGGCACACACTAGCCATATTCATCATCTATATAGATGTAGAAGATCTAGATGTAGATGTAGAATAGGTACCTACCATTTAGGTACCTATTTTAAAAACAGTAGCCTATATTTGGAGCTTGTATTTTTGTTTTGTTTCTCAAGCAGGAAGAGTCCTTTTGAAAGCAGGTAGCCTTTCTGTTTTCCTAGTGCAGCTCTGAGTTTTCACTGGGCTGCAGAAACTTTCTTAAACTTTGTCACTTTGAACTTACTGCCTGCCACAGGCATACAAAGCTGTTGTTTCCCTCCATTTGTCATGAAGACAGGGACTGTGAATATATTGCTCTGTAATAATCCTGCTGAGAAGCTGGAGCCACCCTCAGCACCAGAGTGCACTCAATCTCCTGCTTTTGCAGGGAATTTATTTGTGGAGAGTGTTTTGTCATTATCAGACATACAGACTTCTGTTCACCTGTGGACCTAAATGCCTCACTCAATCAAAACATTAGAGAAAAAGATGAGCTAGTAAACATCAGAACAAGGTGTTCTATTATTCCTCATTGAGTGTGTTTTTATCTGTTTCCAGACATGCAGCAAACAACTATTAGGAAATGTATAGCTCAACAAAGTTTTCATTTTCTGGCCGAAAATTCTTAGACAAATCTGGGCTCAGTCTATCAGCATGGTGCCTATGACCCCTCTTGGAGTCTTTTATATTACGGTCAGCAGTATTATTTTTTATCTAAAATATCTTTGACATGCTTCACTGTAAACAAACTTGCTGGCATAATCTGTGGCTTATCTGGAATATGACAGTCACATCTATACTGTTCTCTTATAAGGCCTCAAAGATCTCATACTTATTGCCCTAGCTATTCATACCATCTACTGTTGGCAGCTCTAGCACTGACAAAATCTTGGGATTGCTTAGCTCCCAAAGCATGGAAACCATATTTCTGCATAGATTATGGACCAGAATATTCACTGGTCATAAAATATGATTTTCCTAGGAGACCAGTGAAAGGGTACACGAAAAAAAAAAAAGTAGGATATATGTGTAAGGCAAGATGGATATGTATGATGATTTAATAGACATTTCAATGAAATTAATGAAATTAATAAATGATTAATTCAATGAAATTAATGAAATTAATAAACATTTCAATGAAACCATCAGGCTTTCATAAGCACTTATTATTTCATATTAAAATCCATTTACAATTTTTCATAACAATCTATTTTTAACTTGTTATCAACTTCAGGTCTTCACCAATAGCTATTGAGGTGAAGGCTTCTTTCTCTTGACCTCAAAACTAGAACTTTAGCAAGTACCATTATCTCACTGTGGTCTGAGCCAAATATAAAGCTTGTGTTCTAGCAAACTTTTGCTATCTTTCAAATACAATGTCGTTGCCTTAGGCTGACACCTAGTGGATAAAAAAGACAACAGAACTTAAAAAAAGGAAAAAAAAAAAAAACCCTCATATCTTGATCTTGAAATAAAAAGTATTCAAGTTGTGTAAAATTCTTGGTACAAAATATTGATCCACAGTAAATCTAGCAATATTTTTTTCTCTACTTGAAATTATAAAAACTTATCTCTCTAGCATTCACAAAACCCAGTTCACCAGAACCCAGTTTCTCTGCAGAAATCCATCTCCTGCACCAAAATATGCCTGATGGTAGTGCTTCCGACTTTTCCTAGTAATTTGTCCCAAATATGTAATCCTTTTGTAGTTGAAGCCCATCACAAAAATTGTCAAATCCTTCCTATATAAATGTCTCTTGTTTTCAATCTGCTTTTGTAAATCACCCATTAAATAGCATGTCATATACTTTCATATTTATTTTCATATTCATATGATGAGAATTTCCTAGTTTCCTCTCAGATAATATTCTGCCCCTTGCAAGAAGTGTGAAAGTAAGAAATAATGTGTTTAGTCAGTTATGCAAAATGATCAAATGATCGCCAGGCAACTCAGGCCGATCAGCCTCACCTCTGTCCCTGGAAAGGTGATGGAGCAGCTCATCCTAGAAAGCATCTGTAGGCATATGAAGGAGAAGAAGGTGTTGAGTAGTAGTCAGCATGGATTCACCACAGAGAATCCATGACGAATCTTATAGCCTTCTATGATGGGCTGACTGGCCGGTTAGACAAGGGGAGAGCTGTGGATGTTGTCTACCTTGACTTCCATAAGGTTTTCAACATAAGGTCTCCCATAATATCCTCATACGAAAGCTCCCAAAGCGTGGTCTGGATGAGTGCACAGTGAGGTGGATTGAGAACTAGCTGGATGACAGAGCTCAGAGGGTGGAAATAAACGGGACCTAGTCCAGCTGGAGGCCTGTGGTGTCCCCCAGGGGTCAGTACTGGGCCCAGTGCTCTTCAACTTACTCATCAATGACTTGGACGAGGGCACAGAGTGCACCCTGAGCAAGTTTGCAGATGATACTAAGCTGGGTAGAGTGGCTGACGCTCCAGAGGGCTGTGCTGCCATTCAGAGGAACCTGGACAGGCTGGAGAGTTGAGCAGAGAGGAACTTCATGAGGTTCAATAAAGACAAGTGTAGGGTCCTGCACCTGGCCAGGAATAAACCGAGGCACCAGTATGGATTAGGAGTAGACCTCTGGAGAGAGGCTCCATGGAGAGGGACACGGAATCCTGGTTGATACCAAGTTAACCATGAGTCAGCAGTGAGCCCTCGTGACCAAGAAGGTCAATGGGATCCTGGCTGCATCAGGAGGAGTGTTGTCAGCAGGTCAAGGGAGGTGATCCTGCCCCTCTCCTCAGCTCTGGTGAGGAGGTTGCACCTGGAGTACTGGGTGCAGTTCTGGGCTCCCCAGTTTAAGAGGGACGTGGAGCTTCTAGAGAGGGTCCAGTGGAGGGCAACAAAGATGATTAAGGGACTTGAACATCTCTCATATGAGGAGAGACTGAGTGAGTTGGGCCTGTTTAGCCTAGAGAAGAGAAGGCTGAGAGAATATGAATAACATGTATGGGTACATGAAGGGGGAATGTAGGGAGGAAGGGGACAAGCTCTTCTCAGCGGTGGCCAGTGACAGGACAAAGGGTAATGAGTGCAAACTGCAACACAGGAAGTTCCGTCTCTTTGTTAGAAGGAAGAGCCCTCTTGTGAGGGTGACAGAGCCCTGGCACAGGCTGCCCAGGGAGGTAGTGGAGTCTCCTTCTCTGGAGGTCTTCCAAACCCGCCTGGATGTCACCCTGTGCGACATGCTGTAGGTGACCCTGCTTGAGTAGGAAGGTTGGACTAGATGATCTCTAAAGGTCCCTTCCAACCTTAACCATTCTGTGATTTCGTGATCATTTTCTGCCAGTTGAAAAGTAATGAGGGAGAGGGGCAATTTTAGCAAGAGCTAGCAACTATTGTATCTCTATTTATTATTTGTATATTCTTCATTGACTGCATTTTAGATTGTGCTTAGTTTGCTTTTCTAAGGAACAAGCAGGCCCAGTAAAACTGTGGAAGAGTTTCCATTGTAGCTTCTTTATACTACATATAACATGTGTATGCACCAACATCTTCTTATGAGGCATGCCACAGTAACTTATTTCTTAATTTCTCAGGAAAGTCTCTTTTGGAACCAAAAGGCTCCATAATCTTTGCTTAGGAGGCAAAGGAAGAAGTTTTCACAAGGATCCAAGTTCACCAAGGTCTCTCAATCAAATTGCTTTGAACTGTTCTAGTCTCCTGATTCCTTTGTTTCAGCAACATTTCTTGTGAGTTCTGTTGTTCAAATAGTTTTTAACTTAGCTACGACATTCCAAAAATTTTTTCTGGTAAGGAATAATGGTTGGTATGCCTGTACAATCACCAGGGAGTTCAACTGCCAAGAGGTTATCTAAGACCTATAAGAACTGTTATACTGTTTTTGTTGGCGTTACATGAGCATAGGCTTGAGTTAACCACATGGCAGAGTTTGTATAAGTTGAATTAATTCTGCTAAAATAAGCAGGATCTGAGTATGATAAATAATACAAGAGAGATATGAGTGCCTGAAATTACTCACCTGGAGATCTGGCTTACTCTGAGAGTGAACAGAATTGTATGTGGTATATACAGTGGAGGTGTTCTACTTAACACTGGAAGTAATGCAGTCACATATAACAGTGGAGACCGTAATCTTTGGGTTGAACTCTAGGTTTCCTCATTTGCCCTCTTACTGCCTGACTCACATTGCCAAGAAATGTTTTTATCAGAGAAATAAAGTACTTGAACTTGGGGAAAAAGATTACCACCACAAGTTACATCTAAGAGGTAAAGAAAGTATTTTTCCTCAGAAGGCATTTAGGCAAAAAGTCAGAGATCAGCAAAGGAATACAATCAGAGATCAGGGATGTAATCATATTCTTTTCTGTCAGAAAGAGAGCCCCTAGGCTCTTGAACCTTTCAGGAGTCCACATGACTAGAGTCATCAAAAACTCCTTTGTAGTAGTTTCCATATAGTCTGAAGAAAGCAGGAACGATGCTATAGAATCCATTCCTTCCTAAACTCCATCTCATATCTGCAGCTGAGATCATTCTCCCTTGATGATAGAGCAATAGGTTACTTTTTGTGCAGTGTTTTGAAGACAGGTACTAAGATCTACTTTTTGACTCTTACATACACTCAACTCACTGGGACCCTAAGGGTTCAAAATGGCTCTAAATCTGGCCGCTCTGTTTTAAAATTGCAACTCTGTTGGAAAGCTTTTTACACACTCGTAATTCAAAAACTTCTTTCTCAAACCAAAGTTACGCTGGGGGACTGCATGAGTCATGAGACTGGGAATTGAATATGAAGACTTTCATCTCTAGATCACAAGTTCAAATATGCCCTGGGTCACTGAAGCTTTGCCATGTACTGACTTTTCAGCACTGTATGATCCAGTGCATATGAGAATGGCAAAAATCCTTTATTGGGGACTATGGGTAAATTCCACCAGGAGGAGAAAAGTCCCACACTACAATAAAATCCAATTTCTTTGCCTGAAAAAGGACTTCCTTCTTTTGTTTATTGTTTGTTTTTGCGGTTTTTTTTTAAGTAAATATATTTGTCTTATGAAGCTGGAATGTATTTATTTTCCCTGCTAGAGTTAAACATACAACATAAAGTTTTACAACTTCATGGGCAGTTGGGGTGATTCAGCGCCAAGGAGAATCAGATCAAAACAAATGTAACAAACAAGAACAGTGAAATTCAGCTAGGGATATATTGCTTTTTTTCTCTTGTATTTTCTTTTTTATCTTTAAAGATAACAGAATGAAACTTCAATACTGTTTTTGAATGTTATTGTTATCCCCAACTTTAGATACATATGATTAAATTTACATATTATTAAGCATTATAAGCTCTATATTTATGTAGGTAGAAAGAAAATCATTGTAGATTCATTTACTTCATTTTCCTCTTTCACAAAACAGTAAAAAAGAGAATGAAGAGCTAAGATGGAGGAAAAAAGTCAGGACACAATATTTATGATCTCATTCAACCGCCAACGTTATCAGTCTGTAGGAGAAATTTGATCCTGTGCATAAATTGCGTTTCCTAAAA
>JAVCKT010096668.1:0-12727 GCA_032273925.1 Rhynchotus rufescens | reverse complement strand
AGGTCTATAACAGAAGAATAGTCTAACTCCCTCTAACAGTAGTCTATAGCGAGAAAAATCTGAAAAGCCCAGAGATAAAAATGAGTTCAGATAACAAGAGACGTGCTGGGTTTAAAAAAAATAAACCTTCTATTGAGTGCACTATTAGTGAGAAGAAGGCCAAGAGAAGTCCCCAAGATATTCAAATCACACTGTGGAGTGGAAAAGCTGTCATAAGAACAGGTCAGGAAAGCCAGAGTGTTTTTTATGTGTATCTTTTGTTTATGTGTTGTTAATCTTCATTAAAAAATGAAGTCAACTAGTAGCAATGACTAGTCCAATAAATACCAACATGAAAGGTATGCCCTCAGATAAAAATGGGAGAACAACAGAGAGCAGTTAGATGACTTAAACTTTTTCAAATTAGCTAGATGTAATAATCTTAATTTTTTATCAGCCATTTATTTCTTTGGCTGATGTTATTGCAGATTTTCAAAACCATGAGAAGAAAGAGACTACGTAACAAAAAGAGCAGAAAATCTCCCTTTTCAAAAGAAAAAAAAAAAAAAAAAGAGGGAGGAGGTGCTGGGGGAGAAAAGGCTACCAAATGGCAACGTAGCTTCAGTCCGTCACAAAATCTAAGGGAAAAAAAATGAGTGGTCGAAGTCTAGGGAACATCTAGGGATGACAAGGAAATAGATTTGTCAAGAAGCTAGTGTGTTTGGTCGTATGGAAAGATAAGAGACACTATGGAATGATGTGAAGGAAGAAAAACCTTCAACTTGTCTTCAGTAGAGTTGTAGTCACCGTATGGCATGACAGTCTCATTGGTAAGGTAGAAAAAACATGAGCTAAACAAAATCTTACTCTAAAGACGAGGCTATCTGGCTCAAAACTATATGGCAAAGTTACACTAACAAATGTAAGGCTATATAAAGCAGAGGTTCTAGAAGATCTGTGCTAGTTACAATTCAATGTTTTCGTTAATGGCTTGGATGATGAATCAAGATTAGGTTTGTTGACTGTGACATTGGGAAGGACTGACATGGGAAGGATTATTAACATACTTCTAGGCATAGGAGTAAGTTAAAATAGTCTTGACAAGCATGAGAAATGGTTTAACAAAATTGACTGAGTGTTATTCAAGATCATCAGAAAGTCCTAAATTTATGTAAAACCAAGTGAAAAAGTACAAGCTGGGGAAAAATTGACTGGTAAAATTTGACTTCTGTTTTAACAGAAATGATCTGAGGATTATACTGGATCCAAGATCAAATGCAACCCAAGATTTCATTGCTGGCAAAAATGACACACAAAGGAAAAAAAGAAGTAATTTGCAAGTAATCTTCTTTGTTGAGCACTGTAACACTATTAAACTTTAGCTGAAATACTCTGCCTTGAATTTGTCTTTTAAGATGAATAGTAGCAATGGAAGCTAAAAATATTTAAATAATGTGAGATAGATCACTATCTATCCAAGCAATGTTTTACAAAGACAAATTCAGAAGGTTTCCAAAGTACCTGTTAGAAGTTTGCAGACCTGGTAGATATATAGAGGTGAGGCTGCCTCAGCTCCGTTCCTCCCAGACCAACCAGTAGTGACACTGAGCATGTATTCCCAAGAGACACACACAAAACCACACGTGTACAGCATATATGCACACAGACACTATACACAGCCAGGTCAACACAGATGGAGACCCTCAGCATGGAGGCACTTAGCACCAATGCAAACACAAACAGCCCTAATGGCCTCATCCTGTTCTTGCCTCTGTCCCATGAGGATGAAGGTCTATTAGATAGAGATACATATTTATTTATGTGTGGTTCCCTCAAGCAGACGGACTTAGACAATTTAATAAATAAGGGAGTTTAGTAAGACTGGACAGGCTGTCTTGATCAGGTACAGGGCAAGGATAGACAAGTGCAGTAACCAGCAGCCTCTTCAATGCAACTGTCCTTTTTTTTTTCTTTTTCTCTCCCTAAAACACCTAGATCCCACCATTTCTGCACTCTTGTTCCTTCCCTAAATATCCCATAGTAAGTCTTGTGCATTCCCAAAGTCTCTTCCCCAGCATCTCATGGTGAAGCCTGAGTCCCTGCTTTGGTCTATGCTGTTATAGGGAGTCACTGCTGTGACTTACCGGTGAGTGTCCCCAGCCCATGGATTGATGCTGTCCTGGCACAGTCCTAGGGGCAAGCTCGTGTCTCTGGTTTGGTTATTGGGGTTCACCTGCTGGCCATTGCATCTCCATGATCTTTTTTCTTCTTGGAGATGAGACACATAACCCAATGGAACCATTTAAACCTATATGTGCATACATAAGTTTTATATGCAGACTTATGTAAAATATACTTTATATGGATATGCATGCAGATAAGGAAAAAAAGAACATCAGCTTTCCATTTATTCTGGTAAATGTCGATTAAAAAAAGGCATTGGATTGCCAGCTGTTACTGAATGTGCAGATGTTAGAAACAGCTGGCAAGCGACTACCTTTGCGTATGCAGGAAACTCAAACAACCATTAATTTTGTGTCCTGCACAACTTACACTTTTGCCGCGGTTTTTCTGAAAGCCCTATATCATCTATTTTGCTCACTGCAATCATGATATGACAAAGACATGTCCTTATCATGTTTATCCTTTCTTTTATTCACTTCAAGTCAAAATAATTTGAGGAGTAATTTCTATTTTAAAAAACACATTGAAAACTGTTCTACTTCTTTAGTGAGATATAGAAATATTTCCTTATATAATAGCAACAAAAATGATTTGGTTTATAGCAAATAGTAACATTTTAGATGAGACTAATTTACTGTACTTTACCTTGCAAATATAGCAGTAGTAATTTTTATTTGCTTTCTAATTTAAATTAAATCTCTGTAAAGAGAGAATCAAAATATGTCCATTTAGAAAGAATGAGAAAGTCAGATCCAAGTCCTTCATCCCTCCCTGCATCTCCCAGCTGTTTTTAGGTGTTAAATATCCTCATGGGCTTGGTTTTAAAAATACCTTTCCTTTGTGGAAAAAAAAAAAGAGGGAGGTGGTTAATATAGGATATAGATACAAAATACCTGTTCTTATGATTGCCATGTTACCCAAAATGCCCAGATTGCAGCTGCTTTCTCCCCGCTCACTCCTGCCTTGCCTCATCTCTACCCACTACAGTTTCTCTGCTGGTTGTAGCTTTAGCCTTTCTAGACCATCAAGGCCACGAGAACTTAGCTGGCTCATGAATGACAAAATTCCCTGCATCAACTCATAAAACCTTGTGAAAATCAGTTTAGCTTCTCTCTTCAGCTGTGCAGGATGTGAGGCTGAGAGCCAATTCCCTGACAGTCCACATAGAGTCCATGTAGGTCATAGTAAAAGTAAGTAAAAGTAGGTTAAAAAAAAAAGAAAAAAAAAGAAAAAAGAGTTCTAAATGTACATCTACTGCTGTTTAGGTCCTCACAAGCTTTTAACCACCTAGCAAAAAGTAGCATTTGTATTTAGAGCCTGGAGCAGTCAGAAGTCCTAGGTGCCATTTTAATTTTTACAAAATGCAGTGCATGGTTCATTCTAATTGGATTTTAGCCACAAGGAAAGGATTGTTGCAATGCCTGGAAAGTGCGAAGTCAGCAAATTATATATGATGTTATTGGGTCTCCTTCACCCCTTTTCTGAAGGATGATATTGCCCCAATGGTAGGCAGTGTTGGAGCACGTTGCTGTCTTGTGATTTGCTTCACAAGGGCAGGAAGGCTTGCCTAAAAGAAGAGTCCTCCCTGAACAATTCAGCAGATGTTTAATGTGCTTAAATATATACGAATTTAGCAGGAGCTGACAGTGCAGTCACACCAAGCTCGCTCCTTGCAAGGGGACTTGGTGTCCTTTAGCAGCAGAGAAGCCAAGTCAGGAGAAAATCCTGGGCCAGAATGTCCCACTGAGCACATCTCAAAGTGCTTTGGCTTAAGGAACAGATAATTGCTCAGCACAGAAAAGTGGCTTGTCACCATGCCACTATTAGGAAACTTTTATGTGCATGTGGAGAACGGGAGAGGACAAAAGTTTCCTTCTGACCTCTCGAAAAGAAACTTTCAGTGAAACAGAAAAAAGCAGCCAGAGATCCTGTAGTCCTGAACTTAGGCAATAGAAAGTGCGATAAGAAGAGCAATCACATCTATCTAAATTACATTCAGCATTTGCTTGGCTTAAGTTAGTTATAGAGCATATATGCTGACACTTGGGCTTTTTGGCTTTAATTTTCCATCATCCTTCAAATCTTTAGCAGTGTTATTTTCTGCTTCATCTTGCTTCCTTAGGAATAAAGAATATGATCCTTAGGAACAAGTTCATGATTTCAAGTGTCCTGATTTGAGAAAGAATCACATCAATTATTAGCACTGAAAGTGTCAATGTTCCATTATTTTTTTCCTCTTTTTTAATAATCCATTGACATGGTATGTACAAAACTATCCCAAATCCTTATGACTTGTCTACCAAAGTCACTAAATATCCTTTTGCTCCAACCAGATTAATACCTAACTCTATTAATTTCACCCAGTGTTTAAAATCTAATCTTATTTCCCTGGGAAATCACCATCTTTGGAAATTCATCTGCTTTTGCTGTCAATGTGGACAAATGGCCTACTCCAGTGTGTTTATTAGGAAGTAATTCTTGGGAAAATCTGGGCATTAATCAAGTGTGATGATAGGAGATGGATATGTATGATAAGGAAAGAGAAAGAATATGACTTACTTGAGTCTAAGGATTCAGTAAATTGTCTTTCAAGTCCAGATAACATTATCCAACATTGTGGGTTCAGTGTACAATAACAGCTTTTTGTTCTCTCCAGATGACAAAAGGGAGAACAACAGATGGGATTCTAAGCTGGTATATTTAGATGCAAAAGAAAAGATCAAATATTTGATTATCTGATGTAAGTAAATTTATCGTGCATGTTTTAAAAGGAAAGAAAAATATCTACCAGTAAGCCTGATTGATAGAAATAAATGTTGAGCTCTTTGCATATACAGAGGTCAACCTTGATATAGCACAATCCTGCTAAAGGGAGAAAAAAAAAAAAAAAAAAACTGTGAGGAGTGAGGATATAATTGAATAGTAGTTGGATATTTAACATTCTCTTATGCTGTCTTTTTGGCTGAGAAAGACCAAAGTATCAGCTGTGAATATCTAAACAATCCGATGTGTCCATCAATATTTAATTGTTAGCATCAGGTTTCCCAGCAAAAGCAGGAGTGTGCTGTACAAAAATTGTGCTACCATCCAGTTATTGCAGAAGGCACACAGAGCAATATAGAACTGATGCAAAACACACAGAGAATCCAGGTGGGAGGTGGTGACCTTCTCCAAATAGTGGAATTTGGTCTGCCTTCAAAGAATAAGCAGAGATCTGGTCTGGAGACAGTAGTCTCATTTTGCAGCAATATTTATAGATTCTGATTTTGTTCCTGTTTCTTGAAAATCAAAATCACAGTTGCATCTGTGAAAGAGTCACTAATTCTATCCTGCTGCCTAATGAGTGGGATGCTGTCTGGACTGATACAATGACTAGATGTGAGTCCCTAGTCTTAATGTTGAAGAAGACTCCTTCATAGAAAGTCTACAGATGCCTTTAAATTTCAATTCTTGACTTCCTGTAGTAGATCCTCAGCAATCTTATCTGAGATGGCCCTAGCATGCATGGGATTCCCACATATCCTACTCAACCACAGCTACAATTTCACTTGGAACTGATATCTTTTGGACAATCACTTTTGAAAAAATGTGTGTTCAGTTACAGACTGTGACAGTGAGTCCCAGAATTAGAGCTGCAAAACTGGGTGAATAATAGCTGAGCTGGGAAATAAAGCTCCTAGCTGCTGCACAGCTCCTTCCAACACCATTTACTGCAGCCTGCCTCCTTCACTCACAAATCAGCTGGCCTCCCAGAGACAAAATACCTCTATCGCTTCCATGCTAATTGCAGACTCCATCAGTTTCAAGTAGCTAGTGGTGCTCTTTAAACCTTCAGAGAGCTCTGGATGACAAGAATAATGTAGCGGCGTAGGGCGAGATGACTCGTGATTTGCTAACAAGGGAAGAAGGAATTACCAAACAGCAAGAGCCTCCTTGAACTGATAAACAGATGTTAGCTGGTTCAACCGTACACAAGCAGGCACTGAGATCTGACACGGCACTCACATTGGGCTCTGTTATCACAGAAGATGCTTTATGTTCTTTTTGCACAGAGGAGCCCCATCACGAGAAATACCCAAGACAGAAAGTCCTGCTGATAAATCCCATGCACTTGCTCTCCCCCTTCACTTTTCAAGTAATTGATGGGTTGAGCAGGGAAAATGCAATTCACTCTTGCCTATAGGAAATGCTTAAAGGGCAGTTAAAATACATGCTGATGGAACTTATTTGTTGAGGAATGGCATGAATAAAACATGCTTTTTTTCTGTCTACATACATTTCTCCCAGCTGCCCTTTTTAGAAAAATCCCCGTTGCATATCACTATTTGGAAAGCAGAAAAGGACCTAGATGACCTTGTTCTGCCAGGGGCAGTAGCAGACAATCCTTTCCCCCAAAATAAAACAATACTCTTTCTGACCCAGGGACCAGAGTTCAAAGGCATAGATTTTCAAAAACACTTAAGCTGACAACCCATATCTGGACACCGAGGGTGTTAAAATTAATGGGAATTAATGACAATGAAATGTTTAAATGTAAGTTAATTACTATAGTCTTCTGTGGAGCTGGGCCTTTTGTTTTTGCTCCATTCTCCACCCCTGAAAGCCTTATTCAGTTAATTCCTGATCAAATTGTCTCACTGAAACAGAAAAACTGAAAAGCATTGAAAAGCTGGAGGAACCAAAACATTTAGATTGACTACTGTTTTGCCAAAAAAAAAAAAAAATCTATTTCCTACTGAGAATTCTTTCCAACTTGTCTAAATTTAATAATATAAAAGAAACAGAAGGAAAAGAGAAACATGTCTTTGCAAATAAAATATATAATTCTCTTGAAAAGACTTTTTTTTAATTTTAGGAATAGGAGCTACATTATGGGAAAAAATAGTTGAAAGTTGGCCTTGAGATACTGAAAGAAATTATTTTTGCTGATTTCTGATGCATCTCTACTGCTGACAGATACAACAAAGAACAGGGATGAACCAGGAATGAGTTACAAGTCATGGCCAACTGCAACTCAAATCAATGTAATGGAATGTTTTATTCTTCCATAAGCAGAGTAGGGTTTTTTTTGTTTTGTTTTGTTTCATCAAGAAATTTGTAAGACAAATATAAATGACTGAATACAGAAAGTTTTCTTTTGCTGTATAGGCAAGAGGGATGTGAGCAAGTTTAATTAATAGTTTGTACCATCCCTGCAAAAATGTGGAACCTTTAATAATAATCTCAGTTGGAACCTTTAACTACTTCTGAAAAACAAACAACAACTACAAAAACAGTAAAACAGTAACAAGAGCAACTACAATGCTCAAGAATAAGACCTGACCAGGAGACATCACACACCGACATATTCCTGTTGATCTTCACTTAAAATGCATCCAGATTTTTCTAGTGTTTCTTGTTTCCTATTGCAAAGTGCATGGAATAATTGCTGCGGGAAAGCTGCTCATTTATTTCGCTGTTTTACTATGCTACTGTTTCAACAGAAGGTTTGCTCCCTGTGTGATTAAATAATTTAGACTCCTAAAATACCATGTTGGGCTTTATAAACCTGGCTTTGACAATCATTTGGGAATGGCAGCTGGGAAAACGCTTGGTGTGCACTCAACAAGTGAGAGGCTGCTGCACAGACCTGTATGTTAGTCAGATCAGTCTTCACGTCAACTATGTGAACAGAACTGGATTGTAATTATTCATCTGATATGAAGTCTTTTGTCCTTCTTGTTTGGATTAGAAATCTTTATGACACTTCTTTCCTGCATCCTCTGAATTTCCTGAGGATGATGCTGATAACCTACTAAAGAAGAAAGATTTTTTCACATAACTGATAAATGCACCCTAAGTAACAGGACTTACTTGTTTGATTTTCCAGAACAGTAAATGCAGATCACTTCAGCCATTTCCCTGATGGCTCAACTAATAAGAACAATGACCGAATCTCAATTCCTGCCTTGGGGTAACCTCTGCTCAGCTCTGCAGAGATGGACAGCGATAGTCTATTCCAGGAGAGAAGATACAGAAGAGTTGGGTTTTCTGTGCATGATGGAGCCGTGCACAGAGTTCTTTTCCCAAGCACTGCACTGCTCTGAACTCCATCCTTTTTCACTATAAATCAAGATTCTTCCATTCAGACTAAAATTCACAATGATACAGTGCACCAAGTGTCCCAATCCAATGGAATAAAGGAGACTTTTGATATTTGCTCATTTCTCGTTACCTGATCTCTATCAAACTGAATAGCAGGTTGGGCAGCATCTTGCTGTTTGCAGTGCATTGCTGGGGAGCACATTGTTTCCAGGGTCTATCTCTAACCTTGACAATTGCAGCTCCAGGGCAGAGAAACAAAACTCTTTGGAATTAACACCACAAACAGCAGTACTAACAAGCATATGATTAGAGTACAAATTGCTCTGAATTATTCAGAGAGAGTCCTATCCAGGGTGTGATGGCAATCAGAGCCTGAGAGGATATTATTGAAGATGAAATGTACTGTCTGGTGCAAGGTTTCCTTTCCTTCTCTCTTCCTTTTGCCTTCTCCTCTACTTCCCTTCCCTCAGGTCTTGCAGGGAGATGCTGATTCAACCATGAAAACTCAGAAATCACACAAGTCTCAGTTCTATATACCATGAGATTCCCACAGCTGTTGCTTGCTAGACCCGAACTAAGTGAAACAAATTCTATCAGCAATTGAGGTAATCATTTCTACACTAGGAGAAACGTTGATTAGCTCTTGCAGATATGGACGAAGGGCGGCTAAAGCAAACCTCACTGGAATATCAGCTCTGATGCTGAAAATTCAGCAAGTCTCCCAGGTATTTGCTATGTCTTTGCTATGACTTTTTCTGAAAGTGATTTAAAGTTGCAGAAAAGTATTGGATTGCCATCCTTGGAGACAGAAGTCTTTATTTACCCACAAAACCTAAGCAGTGTGACAGCAGCAGTTGTGTTGTTGTGGTGCCAAGGGACCTACATGGGCACCAGTGGTGAGATGCAAGGCTATAGCATAACCACTTTATTCCCAGGTAAATAAAAATGCCAGTTAGTGCTAATTGATTGAGAAATGGACACCAGCATATTTGGGGTTAGACTGAGACCACTAGTGGCTGAGGAGGGATCAGATGCCCCTGCACTCAGCTGGCTCCAGGCAAAGCTCGTGTTTGCTCTGGACCAGACAGTAAGATAATGCTCTGGCAACCAGGCATCTGTTTTCAGCTGTTCCATAGATCAGACCTTCATGAGCTAGGCTGAGTCACAGTGTATGTGTTTCCTCAGCAGTCATCTCTGACCTATTTAAATTGAATACTCTTTGGGGATAAAACTTATTTCTTCTTCCCCCCCCCGCCTTTTTTTTCCCCTTCTCATTTCCTTCTTCTTTTATGTTGCACATGTTGCACTTAATAGTGTACAACCCAGAGACTGGAAGGGTATTCTGGGAGACCTTCATTGCTGTAGATACAAAATAAGAATATGCATACTTCTTGCAAAAAGGAATAAAAATCTTTTCCTTCAAAATGCAAAAATAATAATAAAAATGCAGAAAAGCCATCTGATAAATTATGCAGGCTTGTCACTGAGTATTTTTGGCCCTCTTGGGCATCCCCGATATCATCTTACCAGTGTCTTTTCTCAAGGGTCACATACACACGCAAGCAGCCATCTGCCAGGTGTCTGAATAACTCCTGAATAAGGAGAAATTTCTAAAGCAAGTTTCAACACCACTCAGATGGTCTTTGTAGCACTTAGGTGCTGCCTTCATGAAACTTGGCTGTTATTGCTGTTCTTCATCATGCACCTTTTTGTCCTCTCTACCCAACACCCCCATACTAGTCTGAGAACGAGCTGCTTTAATTGAATAATGACTGACAGCTGCAGAAATGGATTTCTGAGACCTTGATATAAGTGTGAATGGGAGGGAGTGAATGAGAAGAAAATAGTGGTGGAGCTGCCAAGTTTGCAAAGCAAGTACTGAGCTCCCCAACATGAAGGAAAGTTTGGGCAACTTGAACCTAGATAGGGAAATGGACATAAAACTTGGTCGCTGCTCTTTGGAGACAACCAAAATTATACAGACTTCGCAAGATGATTAGGACAAGAGGATTTCCTTTGGATCCACCTTTTGCATTAGCAATGAGACAGCAAGTTAAAGGTGGAGAAATGAGTTTCACTGACAACAGAGCAGGTTATTGCATTTTACAGTGTGGCTCCAGTCTGCATTATTTTGGCACTTCACTTGCTTACCAGTCACAGTGAGCTCAGTGGCTTTGTGTGCCTCGGAGACAGGGAAAGTAACTGTGAGTATAGAGGAGAGACAAGGTACGATAGGAGCTATGATAGCAGAACTAAAACAGAAAAATCCCCTTCCTCTTTCATTTTTCTTAATGGTAATACCAAAGCTCTCAGATGAGAAATAATATGGTAAATCCAGTCATTATTCTCCCATCTAATCTGCTCTTCTGTACATTATGTTTCCCCAAATATGAAGTGTGAAACGAGAGTCCAGTTATTTTTGTTTTTTCTTCATGACTTTCTGTTTCCCAAGTACTGGTACATCAGTGTTGAGTGTCAGGGCTGAGAATACCTTCCAAACAATCCGTATTCATTGAATTACCTTGAGTAGATCAATTCAGATCAGCCCGACTCTCTGATTTTTTTCCAGTTAAAAATTAATTCTACAGGAACCACTTTTCTAGTTGTTAGACTCCATCAGAGTTAAGGACAGAGGTTCAGTTTAGGCTAGCTAAACTCTGAGCACTAAGAACACCTTGTCAAAGCCACTTGGGGACTGCAGACATTCATCATCAGGAGACCAGATGCTGTCTTCCATTCAGCCAAATTTTCCCAAATTTTAAGCACAAAGCACTGCTCATTTCCTCACCCACAGGGTAAAAGCCAGAAGGGAGAAAACAACAACAAAGAAAAGCTGCACAGCTGCTTATAAATGAAGAATTTTGAGCAAGTGTTTAATTTAGAACTGAGAAGTAATTTATTGCATTCTCAATTATATAAAAACACAGGTTTAAGAACTACGCAAGACCCACATCAGATTACACCTTCAATGTATTCATTCAGAAGTCAGTACATTAGTATTCAAAATGATAATAAGCATTTCCTAAGTGTGAAAAAGAAGTATTTTGGACTGAAAGACCTTTCAGTGGATCAGATGATGGATTGAGTGCAGAATCCCCTCTCTACTGCTGTCCAGGATCAGATGCCTTGGTGAGAGATACAAGAACTCTTCGGCAAGCAGTTATAAGGCAGACTGCCCTGAAGAAATCTTTGTAACTAATATTTCAGTCCAACTCTGTTGCTTTTATCAGTTTGTTCTTTTGCAATTCATCAGCCCACTATGATAAACCATCCCTATTTTTCATTATCTCGTTACAAGCCTGTTGCCTCTGATATGTTTTATTCAGCAGGACCATTTTATGAAAGAAGGTGATTGGAAGTAAAAGTACAATTCCATATAAAGTCCTAGGTAAAGAAAAAAAAAAACATAATGCTTTTGGTAATTTTTCTTGGTTTATCCTTTCATATGCCGTCATTTCATTTACTGCTTTGACCGATGTTCTGAAAGCACAAGAATTTTGCTGTTTCTCCATCTGTTGAAGAATTATTCCAACACCACCATCTGTAAAGTACTGTTTCTGATGCATGTCAGCATGAAGCTGGAAGCCTTGGATCATCAGATCACTTGGATTTGCAAGACTTTGAATTCCTTTGTTATTTTCCCCAACCTTGCCTAATTTCCCTAAATATGTATCACCTCCCTGTCCTTGATCCTTTCCTCTTCTGGATGGTGATTAAATGTATCAAGCAACATCAGCCCTGCTGTGTGCTAGCTAACTGTCATCATTTTAAAAAGTCCTTTTGCAGAGTCCCAGGCTCTTTATTCTTTCTCAGTCACTCTCAGATCCCACAGTGTGGGATTAGACAGCAATCAAGGTGCCCAGGGTCCATGTTAAAACAAATGATCCAATGTCCACGCTATCACAAATCTATCACATTCCCATAATGTCTATTTTGAAAACCTGAAAAAGTATATAAAAACCAAAAAAACAGGTCAGGAAAACTTCGCTTTCTACTTTCTAGGAAAAGGCCCATTGGTGTGTGAGTGCTAATGGTCCTGTTATCTACAGGATGTGATGCAGGGCCACGCACATGGGTTTGTCTGGCTAGTCTAAGCTGTAGTAGTATAGAGTTTAAATTTGATGGTGTCCAGCAGAAGGGATCAAGAGCCTGTGACTCACCTACATTCATCTTCATCCTTTCCAAACAGACACAGTGGGAATATGTGGGAATATGGGAAAAAAAAAAAAAAAAAAAAGGAGAGAGAAAAAGAGAGAGAGAGAGAAGGGTCACTATTCCTACAGTCTTTTCACAGAATCACACAATGGTTAAGATTGGAAGGGACCTCTACAGATCATCTAGTCCAACCCCCCTGCTCCAGCAGGGACGCCTAGGGCACGGGGCACAGAGTGGCATCCAGGCGGGTTTTGAAGACCTCCAAAGATGGAGACTCCACAACCTCCCTGGGCAGCCTGTTCCAGGACTCTGTCTCCCTCACAGT
>JAVCKT010096667.1:0-12727 GCA_032273925.1 Rhynchotus rufescens | reverse complement strand
CATTTTTTAAGATTAATAGTGTAAAGAAGGGAGGAAGGAGAGTTTTGAGTCTTCCCAACAGAATTCTCATGCAGTGAGAATGATTCTGAAACTGATGATTAACATGTTGGTAGAGCTTTTTACTATACACAGTGACTAAAATCATCACTACTGTTAACCGCCTATTGCAAAGGTATTTCTTTGAGGCAAGAGCTGGGTGTTTGTGGGTGTGTGCCACCCCTCTGCCCCTGCCTTCTGCCTCCTCCCTCCATCCATGCCCAGCACAACCCTGCAGATTAAGAATAATTAAACTTTTACTGCTGAAAAGAAAGCACATGCAGCTACAAAACTCTCAACTCTCATTATGCAGCTTGTCTTGGTTAATTTAAAAAAAAAAAAGAAAATCTGCACGTGCAACTTGCTGATAACATTGCAGCTAGAATAGATGTCTTGTCAGTTTTGCAGATAGAGTAAAATTGCAAAAAAAAAAAAAAAATTCAAATTCAGTAGAACTAAAGCATGTAGTTCACAGCTGTTGAAGAGGGCAGGACGGAAGAACTGCCACAATCTGATTCTCGTTTAGTTTTCAAGATTGTTTGACTCCTGTAAACAGGATTTCTGCGGCCTTCCGCAGAAAATCTGTATGAAGAACATCAGCCTGAAATGACCCTTCATTAAATCATGATTGCCAAATGACATAGCTATCTGTGACTTACTCAAGGGAAATGGATCAGATGTTTTTGATCTTTTTTAATATTGTAATTAAAACCTGTAGCCCTTACGTGCTGATTTTTTTTCCTACTTGTTCTTAGTACCAAGCATTGAAGGAAAAGGAAAAACAATAATCAGTTATGAAGGAGACAAAGTCGTAATGATATGTAAGAGTTCAAATTATACTCCCATCGCTTGGAACTGGTACCTGGCCAATGGAAGTGAACAGGTAAGATTCCCACAAGTACAAACAATTTGCAAAGTGTAATGGCTTCTTGCAGTAGGTTCTGCAAATTGCATTTCCATCAGTGTTAATGTAAACCTCTGAACATGGAAACAAATGTCATATATGTTATTGGTTACCGTAGGTATAGAATACCTACCGTAGGTATAGAAAGGTATAGAATTTGGTGCATTCTGATTTATATTTGAAGGGAGGAGCTTGTTTCTCTTCCCAAGTTCATTACCTAAGAAAATTACAGACAGATAAGGATTAAACAAATCAGAATAGCCTTGAGGTATTTGCTTTTTCGATATTGATAGCTCTGTTTCTTGAAGCTCATTCATTGATAGCAAGCAATCTCAAATCTTTATTTAGACGAGATGTTAGTAATTTCAAGTGGGGAAATGTAAGCACGTGCCTCCTCTTCCTTATTTTCCTGAGTTGTGTTTCCCAGCCAGTGTGACCTCTTAGAGGCACTGGACCTGAACGAAGTCACTCTGTGCAGGAGGCGGCTGCTGTGTAACCTTCTCAGCTCTTGTCTGTTGGAGGCTGTGCAAAGCTCTAGCTTGGCACAGTGTGATTCCTTCACATGCTCTCCTTCTGGGATCCTCCTTAGCCTTGGCAGCATGGCCACTTTGTTCTAGGCCTCTGTTGGGAGAAGCACTATCTGTGAAGAGGAGGTGACTAGATGTGGTCTCCTCTCTGCTGCTGGAGGGAGGACGCTGCACTGCCCCAGCAGCGCTGACTCTGGAGACCATACTGACTCATTGCCCAGTGCAGGGTTGTTTTCAGCTCCAGTTCCTTTAGAACTCAGCCTGTTATTTACCCTGTGGTAAAACGTGGTAATTGGCTCTTAACATCCAAAACTGCCTTTGTCAGTGGAGAATCAACAGAGTTAAAAGTATCTCTCATCTCATCCAAATGAATTAAGCAAGGTAGGTTAGATGATCCACTTCCTAAAAGTGCATTTTCCTTCACTGATTATAAGGTAAGTAGCTATTAGTAGCTAAGCTAAATCCCTCCCTTAGAGGTAAGCTTTACAAATGCCATTTATTCTTAATTTATTTTACAACTTTATAGATAGAATGTAATATAAAATTGCAGATGTTGATAATAGAATTTGATGAAACACTTTCTCATTAAGCTTTCCTAATGTCTTTTTCTCTTTTAGTTTGCCATTAATAATTCTTTGCTGTCAGACAAATATGTAATTGATCAAGTACTTAGCAACACAACCCATCTCAAGATACTGAATCTCACCAAGGAAGATGATGGTACCTACTGGTGTGAAGCTGTTTTTAACCTAGGAAAAAGTAGAGGAAATCTGAAGCTTAAAGTTCTCACCTTCATGGTGCCACTCAAACCATTTCTAGCAATACTGGCTGAAGTTGTTATTTTGGTAGCCATTATTTTCCTTTATGAGGTGTATTCCAAAAAGAAGGAGAAGCGTGCAGGTAGGATATCTTTTTTCTTTTTTTTTTTTAATGCAGTATATTGAATTTAGTACCTTACAGTTTTTCATTTGAAGTTACAGACAAAAATAAAAGACAGATCATACTCCTTCATATAAGTTCAATTTAGTAGCTACTTCTCTGTTTTTTTCATGCCTTTATTTTTTCTCCTATAAAATAATTATGTATCTAGAATATTGCATTGCTTTAGCTTTAAAATCTTCTACAGGAATCTCAAGTTCAACTAGGAAGTGCTTTCAGTATGAAATAAGTTTCCCATAAAGGGTCTGATACAGTCCTTACTAACTTTGGTTATAGAATAAAAAAGGCATGGGAGGCTACACCTCTTTGGAATGATTATGAAATGAATGAAACCAAAAGTGATTTGTCTTGATGGGAGTGTCAGGAGGAAAATGTGCAAGGAGGGAAATGCAGACATCACAACAGAATGCACTAATCTTTGTTGCTGAGACAGGCACCTGTGTGCAAGTCAACTTGGATGCATTGAATCAAACAAAAGTGAAATACAAGAATATACAAGGAAAAAAACCCCCAGATTTATCAAATTTGATGAAAATCAAGTTGTTCTTAAACTTGTATATATTTCCAGTTAGGCAGAGGAACAGAATAATTGGAATAAGTTTAGTACAAAGAAACAGTATCCAACAAGGATTTTGTTTTGTTTCACTTATGCATATAATTATTCTTTTTTGAATTATTTAATGTGTAGGTTAATCTTAGAGCTTTATATAATCCTTTTTCTGTTATGCAGAAGATGAAAAAGAATTTGAACAAGTGGAGCAACTGTGAGTAATGATCCTATATTCTGTATTTAAATATTTGCTCTTTTGCATACTCCAGTGTAATATAGAAAGCTATGCCTTATTTTTAAAACCACTGATAGGGGTTACTTATGAATATGCAAGTTCAGTTTATTCTTGTCCTTAAGCCTTCTTAATCCCATAAGGTACAGAATGTTGCTTTCTGCCTAATAATTATATGGTGTGGAACTTTTTTTGTTTTATTGTCAGAAAAACAAGTGACCTCGCTCTAAACACGCTTATTATTTACGCAATTATTTAGGCTTATATTAGTTATGTCACTTAAGCAAAAGGCTTAGTTATAGTCTTCTAGAATAACTAATCATTTTTGGGTGGAAACTTTCCAGAAGAGCTTTTTAGGAATGTTTCAGTCATGACCTGCCCATGTTAACCTGCATCTGAATTTGACTAGTATGCGGTTAAAACACTTTTCAGATGTAGTTACTGAGGCTTTGGCATCTGGCTGCTTTTTTTTTTACTTTGCGCTGTGTTGGGTATAAATAATACCTCATTGTGAAAGGTTTGCTAACCTTCCCTTTTTTGAGATAAACTGTTTCCTTCCTCTTCTACCCAACCCCCAAAGCCATTTGGCCTCTGACTCCTACTTCCTTTGGCCTCTTACCTTTTAATTTCCTTTTAAGATGCAGTTCGTTAGTTCCTTTTCTCTTTATTCTTTATGCTCTCTGACTTTCTGTCCCTCCCTCAAGCCCTTCTTCCCTCCTGTGCTGTGATCCTGCTTTGTCCCTCTGGTACCAATCTCCTTTTGAATTTCTTGTTGCTGTGAACTTTTCTGTTACCCTGTGCTATATTCACTTCCCCATTCTTTTCTCAATGCTAACTGAAAATGTATTTTATATTTTCTTTGTTTTTCTTCTCTAAACAGTTATAAAACTGTAATTCACTTATTCTATGAGAGGGGATATGTCTTGGGAATATAGTATCCTGTTAGACTCTGGAATGTTTGGGGAAATGTTTTAAGTTGGGAATTCAGTAACTGCCCTTGTCACATAGTCCTGCTTCTTATAAACATCCTGAAATTGTATTATAATTGTTACACAATCTAGTGCACTAGTGATATGTCTTCATGCCTTATGAGATGTGGCATGCTTGTGAGGCCATGGTTTTTATAAGTTCATTGATCTTTATGGAGTTGTACCTCGTTAGTTCTATGAGAAGAATCTGTTAAACCACATAATTTGGCCTCGACTGGTAAGCCAGAGGGCTGCCTCTAAAGGAGCACTGCTGCTCCACCATGCCAAGTGATGCTGCGTAGTGCAGTTGAGCTTGGTTGATGAAGTGTCATTTGAATGTCACATCAGACACTAGATAGGAGGCAGGTTTGTACCCAGCAGTAGGCAGGAAGGTGGTGACTCTGCAGAATGAGAACAACTGATGTAGACCAAGCCTAAACACAGTGCCGTGTTTGTGAATTGCCAGTACTTCCAAAGAAGCAATGGTCTGAGATGACACTTTGAGCCCATGCTGAATGAAATAACATACAGGTGTTATATAATAACACTAATGCAATTTTTGCACCTGTTCCTCAAACTTTCCCCAAAACTTTGAGACCTTTTTGTGTTAAACATTAATTGTTTGACAGTTGCTTAAGTCAGTATATTTATTTAAATTTTTTTTATATATCAAAAGAGAAACAAATCAAATATGTCTTACATGTGCTGTATGATTTGATTGTGGCACTGTGCTGATCCTGCATTCTGAAAGGCATTTGGAATTTAATTTCTTTCAGTAAATCAGAGGAAAGCAATGGCATGGAAAACAGCAGCACTAGACACAGGAGAATATAGATCCCTTCCTAAAACGAGGTAAGTAAAGGATCAAATAGCTGAAGAATTCTTTTACCTTAAAAAAAATCTAAAAGAACAATAAAATGCCTTATGTCAGCCTGTGGTTTTTTGCTTTCTTTGTGGGAGCAGTGTAGTAGAATTGTAGACTAATTGCAGACTATAGTCATTCATGACTTAATAGCATTAAGAGAATAAGTCCAGTACCTTTTAATCAAACGCTACCATCATTATCACCACTACTGTTTGATAGTTTGGTACATCCATTGAGCTCTTTAAAATAAGGCCCATGTTAACCTAATTAATGACTTGATTCCTAATCACGAAACACTTCTGTGAATGCCAGTGTAAATGCTGAGATGCATGAGAATTGCTGATGTATCTGGAGTCTTGCTATCTCAAGCTGTAACTTTGGATGCCGTGTTAGGTTACGGAGGAAGGATGCAAGTAAGATAGCAAGAGGAGAACCCAAGTGGGGAGAATTGCATTGCCAGACATGTAAAACAAGGAATTACAGGACTCTAGATAAGAGGACAGAGTTTAGTACATGAAAGGATTAGTTGAAGGAATTAGTTACAGAAGAAAGCAGAAGACACTAATGCTGTGGAAGTTGTAAAGGGACTTCTGTGGTTCTCTGCCCTCTTTGCAGTTTGGGTACAGCCTCCTTAACTCCCCCCAGCTGGAAGAGCTTGTCCGAGGCTGGTCTGTGTTGGGGACAGGCCTGCACCCCAGCCACTTCCCCTTGCTGCTTCCCCTCTGCATCTGCCACGCCTGCCTGTCACGGTGAAGGTGGCAGGCGTGAGTGGCTCTGTGTTGGTGTCACTGCTCGGAGTGCTTCCTCCTCCTCCTCGTAGGCCCTGCGCTTGAAGGAAGATTGTTTCCATACCTTTGTGTGTTTAAAGATAAGGAAGAGAATGTATCAAACAAGGGGAAAGAGAAATAATGATTCATGTCATAATATGCTTTTTCTTCTTTAATTCAGTTTTAAGCCAACAGAAGTGAAATGCTGTGCTACCCAACAAAGCTACAGAAGACAAAAAGCTACCAAACAAAGCTACAGAAGATGTATGCAGCTATGCATTTTAAACATCCACTGTGTCTACATTAACCTCTCTTCACTTACTTGTGAGAAATAAGATGCTTTTAAAATGGCTGTGAAAATATTAATTTTACCCAGACAACTTTGTATTCTGATATTCTGCATTTAGACCTTTGCTGTCAGTAAGATCGATGTTAGGCCTTTTGCTATTACAAGGCAATCTTCATGCAAGCTTGCCTGCAGTTATTTTATGACTGATCTGTTTGATTTTTGTGCCCTAAATTGGGACTAATTTTGTGTTCACTAAATGGATGGGTAATGCAAAATGGGCCATTATCTAAAAGTGAATATTGAAGACTTGTTATAAAGCAGAACTCACAACATCAAAAATTGTTTCTACCAAAGAAAATGTCTTTTTCTAGCAGATGAGGCAAATGTGACACAGCCATTTTTACCAAAGAATAGGTGAAAGGGAAATCGTTATCATTATTTAAATGAAAGATTAACAGTTTCACAATTTGCTGTGAAGAGCCATAAAATGACTTTATTTTAACTTTTGCTTAGTCATTTAAATCCAGAAAAAAATATAGGTATATTCTGAATATTTAAGATATAAATGCCCTCAAAATGCCTTTTCAAGTTGCTCTCCTGCTGTGCTGTAATTTTAAATAGCTTAAGCATCTAAACACCACGCAGGTGAAGTAAAACAGCAATACTTCAGAACAGCTGAAAGCAAACAAGCAAAAAGGAGACAGTATCATATCAAAATATGACTGAACTAATTCCCAACTCTTGCACAAAATACCCTCTAGTCTGCAAATGCCAAAGGTGAGTAGATTTAGGATTTTAATTCGTATAGAAGACAGAAATTTGGAAGTATGGTTCTGTGGTTCATATGCCTGCAACTTTTGGATTAATACACAGCTGGGTTTTGATCTGATTTGGTCCTGTTTCCTGTGGCATACTCTACTGTTCTTTAACAAGCCTTGAGCAGCTGAGATTTTTAGGGTAATAGGATAAATCAGAGCATTTGATGTCTCTTATATACAGCTGCAATGCTGCTGTTACAACTCACGTATTGCCACAGACGTGCTAGTTGCTGTAATGGGAAATGTACCAATTAATTGCATTATGTATTCAGCAAACAAAAATTACACAACTAAAGCAAACCAAGAGATTACATTAGTAGCCTTTTTAAGGAAGGGAAAAGTATACTCCTCAAAAATGTTCCTTCCTTCAGTGACGATGTGAGAGCAACCAGGCAGCTTTTGCAAGCTCCCTGGTCAAGGCAAAGGAAAAGCCATCTCCTCAACTGCACAGCCTCAAGTGGCTTTTTCTTTTTTAAGAGGAAAGTGGGCATAAAATAAAAGATAAAATAGAGAAAAAAAGAAATGAGAAGTGGAACTAAATTCAATATTTAGCTTTAATGAATTTAGAAATAGCAGAAAGCCTATCCTGGGGTATTTTGTTGGAAGAGAGGGGAAAATAAGGTCTCATCTGTGCTTTTTTTCTTGTTTGTCTTCTATTAACACTTCATTTTGTAATATTAATTTGTGGAACTTCTGAAGCACAACTGAAAAGCAATAGGCAATATGGAGGCATAAACTGATTGGCTTTTGAGGGCTGAACCCTGATAAAGATTTCCCTTACCTAGATCCTGTTTTATTGTATTTGGCCTTGGAGTTTCTATGCACTATACAAACCAAAATGCATTTACAGTTTTTTTAATATGAATTTATATTATAACAGCTTTTTTGTTATAGTAAGTAAATCTTTGCACAGTCTTTAAAAAATACTTCTGTATATTGATTTTTTGAAATGTATCATTCCAAGAGTATCACTTTTTTGTAGAAAATGTATGTTTTTGTTGGAAATCCAGTAATGAGAATTTAAGTTTCCTTGCAGATTTATGAATTGGATCCTGTGTAAAATGGAGTTACTGTGTTTTCACAAGAAGAATGCATAGGAATAATATGAAAGGCATATTATCAGAGAGGGGAGGAAAAGTAATTTCAATTCTCATATCCTGAGTGTAACTGCCTAGCTACAAACTTTTTTGGCCTGCCCTTAAGGGGGGAATAACAACTACTAGATATTAACTATCACAATTAACTCTCATAACTCCAAAGGCAAATAAAAACAGTTTTTAGTTTAGAAAGACTTTTTTTTTCCAGAAGAAAGCTCTACAGATGTATAAATTCATATTTCATTAAAAATATATATTTTTATATGTTCAAAATATTTCTATTGCAGTTATTTTGTGTATGTTTTGAGATGCATAAATAGCTTTTAAAGAGTCAAAACTTTACAAAAACTCAAATCAGTGATTTTTTCTTTCCATCTGCTTCAAGCCAAGAGCTTGCCAAATGAGAGCCAAAACAATTCTAAAGATGCTTTCCTTTCCTATGCAGCACTTGCATTGAAGTGCCAGGATCCATAAAATGAGTTTGAGCTGCAGCTTTGATGAATAATTATTCTGTTGCACTTATTTGACTTTTTTTTTTTTCTTCCACGATCACATCTTGCTTATCTGCAAGATAGGAGATATTATAGTCTACCATACTAGCAAAAACCTGAATTCTTCCTTGGAATGAAAGAGTTGTTTTGGAATCTACCAACAAAGCCTGAAGGCTCCTGTTTCCTAAAGCTTTAAACTGGTCACTACAAGTTCATCCATCTTCTTTATGTCCAAAGTGAACACAAGCCCCTCAGAGACCAGAATCCTAAGGAAACATAATAGATGTTAGAAGAATTCCCGAATTTGGGAGTACATAGAGAACCACAGAAATAATTCCTTAGGACTGAGAAATAAGAATTTGCCACTGTATGGGGCAGAGTAATTAAATAGTTATAAGTTGTTTTACACACAATTTCTCACCCTATTGACATGTCTTTGCTAGTTTTAATACATTTTACAGGTTTACTACTTTCTTATGCCTTAACATCCATATAAGAAATATGTTAACATTTGACTCCATGGAAAAAGATAATCCAAGTTCCAAGCATTACAGCTAGTTTTTTACTAACGTTGTCTTTGATTTCTTTGAATTTGCTGTTGCTAATTGATTACAGTTAGTTTTAGATGAATCCTGCAAGATTTCAAACTTGTACTGTTTGTTCTGTCTTACCTAAAACAAAGATTTTTTTCTTCTGCATAGAAGTATCAGTCTAATAATTAAAAAAAAAAAAAGTTAATCTTTTTGTTAAAGTTTAAGGGAAAAGTAAACCGGGTGAAATTTGTCAACTGACTTCCTTTGTGAATTATTCCTAAATTGACATTGAAAGTTATGCAACAGTGCCTTGAAGGAAGGAATTCATTTGCCATATTTTTAAGCTCATCTTTATCTTTTGCAATATGTTTGTTAAGGAGTTTCAAAGGAAACTTGACAGCAAAAGCTGTTTTTCTAGTGAAAAATTACTGAGCCTAATGCTTTTATCACGCTTGCCTTATTTTACATTCTGATTTTATAGTCCGTGTTCACTCAGCTATGTTTTATGGTTCTGCTTGAGCAGTAAGCTGTGTACTGAAAATGGAATATCTTCTCCTGTATGCTTACTGTCAATGCAATAATAAGGAGAATAGTCCTATGAGTATGAGAACTGGCAATATTGTACTTTCAAATAATTCCAATAAATTTAATCACAAGAATTCCGTAAAGTGGAGAGTGAATTTGTGCCTGTCATTTTGGGGAAGCGAAAGCAGACACTGAGTTTTATTTCTTCTTTTCTTTGTCTGTATAGATAACCTTTCACAAGGATCACTTGCAGCTCCAACTCAGGTCCTAAGCCCCTCATCTGCTTGAGCACCAAACTGTTTTTAATGTGTGATGGTTTGTGTGTTTCTAGGTAAAATCAACAACGGGAGTGAGGTCTGACTAATTCCTTTCTAAAAGCTCCTACTGCTTCTGACCTTAGTTCATCCCTTCTAGCTGAGACATCCAAGTTAGGGATCTGTTGTGTCTATGTATTCTATATGCCCATTATGAGACAAGAGGTAGCTTACAGCAGAGAATAACAGCCCCCATGGAGCTTCAGGTTAGCCAGGGTCTGTCAACGGCTCTGAGACAGTTTTAATTTTTTCAAAACACATAACTTGTCAAAACATACTTAAAGCAATGCTAGTCTTTCTGTGAAGAGAAAATAGGCTTATGGTATATAATAGGTATTAAGCAAGGATCTCCAGAATTATTTTAAGGGAGCCCTAAGGATATTTCATTAACTTACCTCCTACTGTGCTCACAAACAGATGAAATTATCATATTTTCATAGTTCGTATTCATATGAGCTAGGGTTGTATGGAACTATTTAACATTGGTCTCACCAATGTTTAAATAACATCTCATTCTCTGTAGATTTTACTCAGTGACAAACGTTGGTAGCCCTGCTTGCCCACCTAGTTCCACTGTGATGAAACAGCAGCAAGTCCATGTTCAGATCCCTCCTTGTTGGTTGTTCTTATCCACCTGACCATCCTGCCCCTCGCCCAGGAGCACGAGACAGGCAGACACGCACCTGGAAGGACGCAGACTCCCATGGACAAATGCACGGCTAACATCAGGTCCGTTTTCACTTCTGCTTTGTACCAAAAGGAAAAGGGAGCTCAGACCTGCCTAGGTATTTTCTGTCTCTTTTTGGTGAAAATGACAGTATATCAAAACTGAACACTCATCAGAGAAGATTTCTGTAATGATTAGACCATTTACAAATATAATATCTAACAGAGGAGGGAGTCTTTTCAGAATAACCTTTTGTTTGAAAACCTACAATAAAAGTGGGAAAAATGTAAATTAAAGAAGCATATCATTGTGATTTTCTGTAGCTAAAGAAAAAAAAAAAAAAAAAAACTCTGACTATAAGATAGCAAGAAAAGTTCCTTGTCCTGCTTTAGATGGATGCAGCAATGCTTTGTTTCTGGATGGGAAGCTGAGCAGGATGACAATTGTTAAAAAGAAATAAACAGCAGTAACCTTAATAACAAGATGCTTGCAGGAAGCCCAGAGAATGTTTTAAAATGCTGTAAGAAAAGTAAAAAGCATCTTGTGTTGCTGTCAAAGAAATGTAAGAAAATGAAGGACAGATCAGCGTGATTAAAGAGCCAGAAGGTAGATGGGATCCTCCAGCAGGAATAAACCCGTTATTCAAAAAGTGAAAGGTAATAACGAAACATAGAAAGCACCTGTGATGGGTAGATTACCAGATAAAACAGTGATAATTCTCTTGGAAGGGCCCCAGGATTCCAGTAAATCTGATGTCTCCATGAGTAAATTCATAGAAATGCCAATAAAGAATAAAATCAGAAGACATAACTGTATGTGATATAAAATGACAAAGAATCAAGAGGAGTTGAATTTTAACAGGGAGTTGAAGTTTGACATTTTGATATTCCAATTACAAAAAAAAAAAAAAAGGAAAAAGTTGCTTTAACAAGAAACAAAGATCAGGAAAAAATGGTCAGCTTTCAATGTGTGAAAAGGTTCAGTGCCAAGTTCTATGTTGTTCACCCTAAAAAAGAAAAAGGAGGGCATAGTGAGATGAGAAAGTTTGTATCTGAAAATGAGCTCTCAGAATTCTGCAAGTGGCCAATGACAAAACCTGATGAAGGCAAAATTGTATTTAGTTTATGTACCTATTTCTAAGTTGTAATGTTCCCATATTATGCAATTAAACTAAGAAGCTGCAGCATATTGTGAGTTATTGTTAGACAAGTTTAAAAATCAATTATGTACATTCACTAAGGAAAACACCAACAATATCATCAAATGTGGATAATATTTCTTGTCTCAAAGAAAATCTAATTTGAGCATGACTCCAACCATGGTGGGTATCCTTGAGGCATATCAGTGTGCCCTTCCCTTAACGGTGATCCGCTAAGGGCTATTATCAGATAAAAGCTGGATTTCGGGTTATTCTTTTATTCTTATGGGCTATTACTGTAATAATTACAGTACAACCTCATAATAATGATGTGTTTATATTAAGATGAGGTCATCACGAAGGACTGAAAGACTTCTTTCTTGGGAGCAATTGCAGCAGTCAGAAGGAAGGGTCCAACTGGGAGATGGATCTCTGGTCTACCTTGTGAGGTAGTTATTTCTTTAGTAGCATCCTCATGGTGATACTCATATTTACTATCGGTAATTCTACTGAGAAGAGCTAAATTATTGTATGTGTAGGAGGGAATGAAGCATAATTTTCTGCCCTATGGATAGGGAATTCAAAATTATGATACCCTTCAATAAAATTATCCATAAGAATAAATTATCTCAGGCTGAACATTGCTATAAGATATAAGAGAAATTATGCTGCAAACATGGCAATTGAGACAATGATAGAACACATGTTTAGTAATGCCTGCTAGATCTTGGACATCAAAAGACGGAGTCTTTTGGAGGCCTGGTGTAGGAGGGTGTCACTCTTGACTTCCTGGGTCATCCCAGTGATTTCGTATAGCTAATGTGTCCTGGATTTTAAATATCCTGTAATACAGAGAGAAAACAGCACAGCAGAGCTAGGCCATATGACAGCAAGGGATACCAAACATTTTCGCTATCAAACTCAGCAATGTCATTCAAACCTACCCACTGTTTTCTAGGCTCATACTATTGTGATTTTATCTTTGCAATTATTGAGGTCCTATTTTCTGACTGAAGGATACAGTGCCACGGGATTATAAAGATTTACTTATCCTAATCATCATGTTA